>PKRV01000906.1:584641-676432 GCA_003709505.1 Hyphantria cunea | reverse complement strand
TATATATATATATATGTATATATATATAGATGGTATAAATGCTATACTTAATGTTATAAAGCTGAAGAGTTTGTTTGAACGCACTATCCTAGAAAATACTGGTTCGAATTGAAGCGTTAAATAGCTGATTAGCCGAGATAGTGTAAAAGCTGTACCAATAAGAGGGGAACGTAATTTAAGACGCTGATGAATCGGTCAGTTCGGGCAAAATAATTTAATATCCTTAAACACCTCGACAACGAGTTGTAACATTGAAATAATATTTTGTCCAAAAATTAAGCTTTATCGTCGTACAAGATTCTAGTTAATAAATATTTATTTCTTTTACATCCGGTTTGAGAACAAACAAGTCTTTTTTTATAATTTGTCGCTCATTAATTTATTTTATTTATTTGTGGCTTTAGTGGTCAATACTAATTTAAACAGAGTTTTAGTCCGTAGTTTTGTTCGTATAATATTATGTTTTTAATCCCTCGGCAAAAGGAAAATCCTATGTCTTATTTGAAGTTACAACCTCTATAGTATAATTTGGTTTTGATGAGAACCAGTAAAGTGTTAAATTTATATTATAATAATAATAATTTATTTCGTAAAAACATATCCTTTACATAATAGTCGCAGATGTTCTAGCTAGGGAACTAAAATAGCCTGTATTATATTAATATAAAAGGACAGCATTCGTGGTATTGCGTTTCGTTGATAAGTGCGGAGCCTCAATGACGCAGAAGCATCTCAGCAGATCACCATAGTGTAGGTCACCATGCATTGTTGTGTTGTCTGCATTCGCAACGTGTATGGTTACCACTACACTTGAATTTTGCTTATGCTTTTAGGTAGAGTCAATTTGGCAGGTCATTATATATCTGCGAGGTGGGCGGCAGAGGCTTGCTTCTCAGTGCCTCATGCCGCCCTGAGTGTGGCCGCGGATGGTGGGGATGGGTTTACCCCTCGATTCGCTTCACAGGCCAGCCGCGAGGGGGCGACGTTACGTGTGTGCCGTATGTCGCCTGAATTGAGAGTTTAACATCAGGAGACGATGCCCGCTTCAGTGCGGACAGGCGCTGGAAGGGCTCCGGAAGGCGTAAAAAAGCGGTTCCCGGATTCCTCCCGACTCAGGCGCAGAGTGGCACACCTTGTGGTTTTAGTTGGTTGCAAACCCCGGTGGGGTGAAGGTCCGAGAGGGATTCCAGACGTAAAAAAAATATCTATATATTAAATAAGTCTCTATGAGTCTCTAGAAGTCTCGATGAAAAAAGCCCTTAAATCATCACTTGGATGTTTTTTTTCTGTTTGCCTATCCGTATGTCTGTCAAATAAGACCCTTTATAATTATCATCATTACCTGTAACTAAAAATTATAATGATGCAGTAAATTACAACATATAAATGAGGTACATTAAAACAACAGTAACTCAAACTGACAAACATATATATGTATGTTTATACAATATATTATATTTTTTCTATTAAAAAAACAAATATTATACTAACATTATACCAAAACGGAACAATATATCTTTCGCAGACTAATGAAAAACGATATCTATCTGTGATTTTAAATTTAATTCAATCTTTTAACTCTATGTGGGTTTAGTTGACACCTACTCGATATGTCATTATTAATGGTTGTATTAAATTTAATGGAACCACTTAAAAAGATCAACATCTTGCGGAAATATTCACGAGGTCAGATTATATTCCTTTCGTACTATCATAGCGGTCATCATCAAGGAGGACAGGGAATGAACTCTCCGGAGCTATGATCATGTAATTTCAAAAACCGGCAGCTTCGAACATACATGCCATGCTTTATCAACTTTTACTAGGCCACTGAACATGAAGACTGGCTCGACTGGAGTGATACCACGGCTTCACAGAAAACCAGTGTGAAACAGTGCCTGCGCTGTGTTTCACCGACTGAGGGAGGATACAGGAGGCAAAAACACCAACTTCTCTACCCTTTCCCCTTCTCATACCCCAAAAGCCGGCAACGCACCTGTGACGCCTCTGGTGTTGCCGCTTACCATCAGGCGATACGTCTGCTCGTTTAATTAAATTGCATCAAAATAAATAGGTTTTGTGTAACTGTATGGCTTAATATAATTATAGGCCTACGCTGGTCAGACGGATAGTTTACATTGCATTGTTTCAGTGCTTTTGTCTTGCGTTCTACGACGTGGACGTCGATACCGTGGACGGTATCAATAAAAGTGTTCCAGAAGAATATGCCAGGAAGATACTAATTCAATTAAAAAAGCAAAAACTGAAAGAATACACCTAGTGACAAATTATCGCCACATAAAACAGTTTTACCATAACTTTAAATCTCATTCGTGGACTCAAAATCTTCTAATAGTACTTACTAACACTAAATTTATCAGTTATATTTCCTTCCTATATATTTAGTAGAGCATAACGAATTGCAAAAAGCATAACAGTTTTTTATTTGAAAGTTGTTACAGCGCCTGACACAAAACCTATAGCTTTAATTGCATTATTGCTATTACATATTTAACAGGCGCTCTTAAAGTTTCTCGTAAATTTCTAAGCAGGCGCTAAAATATGCAAGTGTACTTGTGTATTAAATTTATTCAGTATTACAACATAATAGTATATTTTAAACTTGATTTTTGATGAGTCTTCAATTTGGGAACAAAGTATTTAAATCAAAGTGTTTTCAAGAGTAGGCAAAAGAGCAGATGGTTCATCTGAAGGATAGTGACTTATACATGGTATATTTGCACTCGCAAGTTCAATGTGTTTGAACGGCCTTTGAGGTAGATGGAAGTTGGCTTGGACTAAGCCGTTGTTTCTTTCGGTCCTGGCAATTTGCACATCACACTTTTTTCCACAGACCGGTAAACCGGTTGATATATAGATTTGCATCATTTCTAAACGGCACATCGTACAGACTGTTATATAGCTTGACAGCAGTTTGGTGTGTATTTAATAATATCTAATATATATATATATATATAATTCTCGTGTGGCGGTGTTTGTTACCAAACTCCTTCGAAAGGGCTGGACCGATTTTTATGAAATTTTGTGCGCATATCGGGTATTCGTGAAAATCGCCCAACATATACCTCTTTCATACCTCTAAATGGTAATGGTGACCCACCTATATTTTATACCAACATTTTATTTTTATGGCAAATCAACGTTTGTCGGATCAACCAGTACATTCATAAAATAAAGAATCCTTTTCTTTTATCAGCCACATAAATTATTCAAATCCCTGCAAAAACCATATTGCAAAGTACAATTTGTAGTATAATACTAATTTTCAAAAAGGCATAAATAAATACTCCGACAACCTACCACTACGGAATTAACAAGTATACAAATAGTGTAAACCTTCACGAAAAGAAAGTAACTTCCGTGGACCGGAGTCGGACCAAATATTTATATGATCTGCAAATATTTGTTTCGGAGTTTGGGTGTTTTCTATGAATAATATATAAGTATTTACAAAAAAAAGAATATACGTATTTATATTAGTTGTCTAGTGCACATGGTACAAGCTTTGCGTAGTTTGATACTAAATGGCGCTGTGTGTGACATGACATTTAGTCGAAATATATTTATTTATAAACAAAACTGTAGTTCGTGAGAATACTTTCGGATTCGAAAAAAAATTATGTGGTAATAATTTTAGATTTGGTTTTTAAATTTGTAGTTCTTAAAAAAAGTTTTAATATGTTGATTAGATATTTAATTAATCAATCTGTCTGTAGCCTACCATCATTAGTTTAGTGTCATACAGTACAAGTAGTACCTTTAATTTTTACAATGTATGGCACTTTCGCGGTAAAGCCACGCTTTTCAGCATAAATGGGCCGGCTCGACCAGAATTATATACGGCCTCACAGAAAACCGATGTGAAACAGCTCTTGCGCTGTATTTCACCGAGTGAGAGAGGATATCAGAGGCCTATATGTAGTACTCAAATGCGCATGAGCACCTATGGGGTTTTCTGAAAGCCGGCCTTTGATGTACACTGAGACACGCGAATCTAAAACACCAACTTACCACAGAACTTTAAACCCCAACCAACCAACTTGTCTGAAAAAAGAAATATATTGGGCCAAAACCTCATTTTTTTACGCGTGGCAACCCCCTCAGGCCTTCACTCCACCGGGGTTTGCGGCAGTGTCGGAATCGAACCGACTAAAACCACACGGTGTGCCACTCGGCGCCTGAGACGGGAGGAATCCGAGAACGGTTTTCTTACGCCATCCGGACCCCTTCCAGACCATCCGGACCCCTCCCAGGAGCCAAAACCTCCTAGGTCTACTGCCGACAGACGACCGTTTAATACTCTTTATGTTTCCGTATCTTTGTCTGTGTGGTGTGTGTTACTATTAACGTTACAATTTGTTTTTATCAGAGCGGACGTCTTCTTTGGAATTATGAAAAAAAACTTATTAACTATTCAATAATCAAAGTTTATTAACATACACGTTGCATAATGATTACTTCTAAGTATTAACACAGATTATAAAAATCAAATTAGTTTTTGGTACCTGCTTCGGTAGCGCAGTGCTAGCGTATGTGACTGCTGTGCTTGAGGTCAGGCCGGAATAGATATTCGTATGATATGCAAATATTTGTATCGAAATTGGGTGATTTTTTATGTATAATATGTATTAACATAAAAATTATTTATTTATTTATATCAGTACCAATATTAAAAGCTTTGCTTAGTTCATACTAGTTGGCATTGTGTGTTGAATATCCGAAATATTTATTTATTATTCACTATGGGGGTATATGTGTTATCGCTGGGGATAGCAGGCTGAAGACTTCAAAAGCGAGACGTATGATTGTTAGTTATAAGTATAACATCAATCTTACTTATTACAGACGATTCAAAACAAAAACATACAGTGTGAGAGCCACGCTTCGGCATGCGTGGGCTGGTTCGACCAGAGTAATACTACGGCCTCACAGAAAACCGGTGTGAAACAGCGCCTGCGCTGTGCTTCAACGAGTGAGTGAGGATACCGGAGGCCCATAATCCAACCCTTCCCCTCATCTCCCTTCCCGTCCCCCAAGCCCGGCAACACACTTGTGACGCCTCTGGTGTTACGAGTGTCCATGGGCGGCGGTAATCGCTTATCATCAAGCGATGCGTACGCTCGTTTGCCCCTTATTCCATAAAAAAAAAACAAAAAAGTCTGACTGGTACCTCGTGTTGAGCACAGAATGGCCGTGTTCGTAATACCGTTACGGCTGATAAACTGCCGCAGTGTTTGACCACCGCGGTTCGATCGCTTCCGTATACATCTTCTTAAGGCGAAGACGTGCTTAAGTAACTTTTACGAAACTTATTTCGATTAAGTTCAGCGAAGTTATGTGTGGTATGGTTAGAGTGATTGTTTATGTACATTGGTGCTTTTAAATAGTATTTCTGTGTATATTTAAATAGAAATTAAATTAAAATTCGGAAACACAACACTATCTAGTCCAAGAGTAAGCAGATCTTGTACTATGGGCTACTAGACAAATATATAAATAAATACATATTTATTGTACTTTTTATAAAGTGGGTTCTATTTCGGTGCATGATTGTTTATATTATATTTTTAACCATTCACGTAGAGGATTAGGTGTGTAACTTGTATGTGAGCTACCCGAAGTTTTTGGATACCGAAAATCCGTGTTGTGGTTGTCTGGAAGAGATCGCCGTGAGCGATAAGACCGCCTATTGTATCATTTGCATATTTGTGACTCATCCTTTTGTTTTAATTTTGTAATTTTGCATGTATACAATAAAGATATATAAAAAATTAATAAACCATATTATACATAAAAAGTACACAAACTCCATTCCAACCAAGCACTATTCGGCGCCATAATATTGAATTTGCACTACAAACGAACACATTTTAGGTGATATTTATAATCTATTGTACTTCATTTTTAGGGTTCTGTACCCAAAGGGTAAAACGGGCCCGTAATACTAAGACTTCGCTGTCCTGTCAAAAGGCTGTATCTCATGAACCCTGAACGGTAGTCAGTTGAAATTTTCAGAGTATTCCTTCTTTTTTCAATGTATTTCTGTCGCCGCTATAACAAAAAATACTAAAAAACATATAAAAATAAATATTTAAGGTACAACACATGATTTTGTTGCTCACTTTTGCTCGATATTAATAACGGCAACAAGTAGACGCTTGTAATGTACAGATAATGGTACAGAACCCTTCATGCGCGAGTCCGACTCGCATTTGGCAAATTATTAATTAAACTGCCAGTGAAAGAAAATATAGGTTATTATTTTAATATAATAGCTTATTCAAAGTGAATTCATCGGTTTATAATTATCTCTAAGAGTAATCAAGCTATTTTTTAAGATTTCTAACTTGTACGTTATTGAAGTGAAAACTTTTTGTTAGGACATCGTCACCGACTTGACTTCACAGACATACTGATATGATATTTTCGTAGTAAAATCTTCTTTGGCCGCGTTGAGCACTTTTTGATACAAGAAAATCTTATGGGTTAATATCACCGACATGGTAATGTTTGATGTTGATAATTTTAATGTTAAGGATTGTGAAATTTCCAATTTTGCACATTAATTCTACAAATAACATTCTAAGTTGTAAATTTACTTCTATCGGCAGTCCTTATAACTGCCAATTTTTTTTTCAGTCTAGAATACATGTATAAGTTATTATATGAGTACTTTTATGTATATGAATTCCTTCTCGACTTTTAAATAGACCTATATATCCGTATTACAGATATATAGTAGTTAAAACAAGTAATGAATTATTAATAAAACCCGACTGCGTCAATATCATATAAAACATATAAGTTATATATATATTCGTAATCACCGTTAAAGATTCTTTATTTTGATCCCAGACTCGATATATTTTAAAAACATTTTTTTTAAATTACTTTTTGCCTCCAAATATCCTTAATTTTGTTTTTTTTTTTAATTTTGATGTACTCGGTGTCTCTCTCACGATTAAGACGAATGTATTGACACCACTCACTTGAAAATACGACAAGCCGTTTGGGCTCTATGGCGTGCCAAAGAAATAAATATATGTACATACTTACATACACTCGAAAAACATAACCCTTCTACTTTCGCAGTCGTAAAAACATATAATCACTAATATATTCATTAAAATTTATTTGTAGCTCATTCATACATTTGCTTAAATTGTGTTGTAAGTAAATAACTGTATGTCTGTTGTAAGGTTAAATATTTAAAAAAATACTTTCGCCAGGTATTCAATATTAAAATACATACTCATTTATAATCGAGTAATTCCACACAACTAAAGCTTTGGCCACTTTACACTGGCTACGGTCATAGACTGTCTCCATAAACTGGTAGGTAATATTTTCTTTTTATGGAATAGTGGGCAAGCGAGTGGACGTATCACTTGATGAATGGACACCCGCTACACCAGAGGCGTCGCTAATGCGTTGCCGGTCTTTAGGGATGAGGGGAGGTGTATGAGTCTCCGGTATCTTCATTCACTCGGTGAAACAACGCAGACGGTGTTTGACATCGGTTTTCTATGTGGCCGTGGTAGCACTCTGGTCGAACCGGCCCTTACATAGCGAAGTGTCCCTCTTCATCTTCCTTTAGATATAAACAATGAAATACAACACAGGTTTTACAAGACTATAGCATTTTCAAAACTATTACTCATACACATATGAGGAGTGTGAAAATGAAACAACAACGAAACGGTTCTGCCGAATTAATAAAAACAATTTTTAGGTATAACGACAGATTGTATTTTTCAATCTCCTGCCTCCACCCTTAATTTTTTCATTGATATTTGATTTCTTTGATATTTTAAATGACAACAACGTTTACCGGGTATGCTAATATTAAAAGTAAAAAAAAACCCTAACTATTACAAAAAAAACATTAATAGTTTCGCAAAAACAACCAAATATAACTAAAGTTTCTACATTTGTCAATATTGCCAAATTTTAAAATTGCACAATGATATTGATAACATAATTATACAAACTTAGCCTTAACACTCGTCGCAAGCGCATCGTGTTCGTTCTCGCCGTGCGCATTCTCTCGCTGGCCGTGCAACGGTGTACACATGCCTAGCGGCGGTACTCGAAATCGAAAAAAAAAGTGAAGTGTAGTGTTGTGATTAGTGAAAACAATGTGGTACAACATTCTGTTATTTTTTTAGTGATTTTTATGAGAACTTGACATGAAGACCGTTGATATTTTGGAGGTAATTTATTGTCTTGTTAATTAGAAATTTAATTTTTCACACATTTGCGTCGGTTAACGCGACTTTACGTAGTGCGGATACTTAATTTAGTGATTGTTGGCCTCATTTGTGCAGTAATTTCTATTGCAGGTACATAATTACGATTCGCCAGTAAAGTTTGACTGAATAACAGATGCGGGTCTGAAAACTAGGCTTTTGATCGTGTGTAGCATCTTTAGATATATTTTGCAATGTTATTATAACTTAAAATACTTTATCAACAACCCACAATACCCCACTCGGCTTTCCTGTCAGCAGAGGGTTAAGGCCATATGTCCCCACCCTGGCCAAGTGCGGGTTGAGGACTGGCAAGACTACGTTGTGGCTTCGTAAATCTTGCCGTTGGATGTTTTTAAGCCGCCCAAAGGCCTCCAAATAAGCTTCACGACTGCTCTCCTAAGATAACACCCGGGACCGACTGCTTAACGTGACCTGCGAATCCCGGAGACGCTCATGGTAACATCATAACACCCATCCAGGTACTGACCGCGTCGTCGTTGCTTACCCTCGATGATAGTTTCTAATCACCAAGTTCAACTGAGCTATGCGCGCCTCGCCTCGCTTAAAATACTGAAATTTTTATATAATACATTATTTTTCGGTTACGTTATTTTGTTTTCTTAAATGAAATATACATATAAGTAGCTATCTATTGTAATTAATTCTCAAAACTAGTTTGGTTTACTACCTAAAAAGGATGAAGTTTTCGAAACAGGAAATTTAAAAATCATATTGGTCCGTTTTTTAGCCGAAGACTAGAAAAAAACTATTTTTTTTGCGCCAATCGTAGTTGGCATGTATGCGAAACATTAGCCTTACTAACTTAAGTTTGCAGCACAATATTCTCTAGTAAAACTCTACAGACTTCCTCGTTATGTCAATTTCTGACTGTTCTGGTTAAATTATTATCTGTTAGCTTCAAGAGGCGCACTTCCACTCAAATGCTGGCCAGAGTTTGAATACCCTTATTCTTCACAGGAACTCATTACTGTATACCTTGCATCTTACTATTTGCCCACCAAATCGTCTGCGAAAAGAGATTGATACGAGTAGAACAAAAAAAGTAAAACTAAAACCCGACTTTTGATAAAATTTATAGAGCCGATACAAATTGATTCTTAATATTGAAGAGCTCTATTCAATATTAAGAATCTATCGACACCTAAATCATTCAAATCTACGATAGAAGTTGCAAACATATATAGACTGACAAAACTTTTATGTGCCTATCTTTTTAACACTGCCGTGATCGGTATAAAGAACATCTTCAGATTTTAATCGTGCCTCGGCTTCCAACTAAAATGCTCTTGTTTTATAGTTAGCCATGTATAAGAGGCGCTCATAGCCCAGTTGCATTCGGTGATTAGAAACAATCATTGAGGGTAAGCAACGATGGCGCGGTCAGTACCTGGATGGGTGACCGCTGGTGGCATGTTACCATGAGCATCTCCGTGATTAGGAGGTCACGTTAAGCAGTCGGTCCCGGTTCTTATCATACGATAACAGTCGTGAAGTTTAGTTGGAGGCCTTCGGGCGGCTTAAAAACATCCAACGGCAAGATTTACGTAGCCACAACGTATTCTTGCCAGTCCCCAACCCGTACTTGGCCAGCGTGGGGACGTATGGCCTTAACCCTCTCCTGAGAGGTGACCCGAGCCCAGCAGTGGGACATTATGGGTTATTGTTTGTTTGTGTTTCATGTATACTCAAAATAAGAGCAAAACTTTAAGGGTTTCACGTTTGATACATAAAGACATTAGATATGGTCGAATAGGTTTATATCCTTCCCTATATTTACTCTGTCCATTGGGCAACTAAATGCTTGGCTTGGAGCATCTGCAATTGGTTAATCCAAGACGCCAGTAATCAACATATAAAACAAATTTTTACTGGTGCAGTTTCACTTTGGTTTTAGTCCGTTTATAAAGCAGTTGTGCAAACTTGTCCTTTCAACTTTGAGTCTATTCTAATAATCAACATCCCTTTTTTATTCTTCTCTATCGGTTAACTTTCCTTTGAACAAACTCGTAAACTTCCCGTCTAATTCCTAAAAGGCTCGTAAAAAGATTAGACTAACCGCTGTTACGTAAAAACCAAAATGTGGAATATAAATGTGAATGTATGTATAAGATTGCTTGGCCAGTACAGCCTTAGTCTACTGCTGGTCATAGAAAAAGGTCTTGTCTTGTATATCACGCTGCCTTGCCCGTGGGTTGGTATAGCGTTGTCCAGCGCAGGTTCCGGATGGCGTAAGAAAGCGGTTCCCGGATCCCTCCCGTCTCAGGCGCAGAGTGGCACACCGTGTGGTTTTAGTCGGTTCGATTCCGACACACCGCCCCGCCGCAAACCCCGCTGGGGTGAAGGACCGAGGGGGTTTCCACACGTAAAAAAAGCTTTGTCCGGCGCAGTGATAATTGAGGGTAATGAGAGTCCATATTCTTAATCCGTCACCACACTGGGCACGAATGCTTGCTTATCTCATATATGGTATCTTGAAAATAATATAACGTTAAAACTTTCTTTGAATGTGTCTTTTATTTTTAATACTTCCCATTCGTCGACATAAATGTGAGCTTTCACATACATTCAGTAAATAAAGTAAAGAGTTACATTATCACTGTTGGTTCTCATAAGAAAATGTGAATATGGTTCGGCCAATTAGAGAGAATGGATGATAGAAGAGTCTCGAAAATAATTTATAGAGCAAATGAGTGTCGGAAGAGGTAGTCCACGGCGAACGTTTACCGAAATTATTGGAGACTAGCCCGTAACTGAGTTCGGGAGTTCGCCGCGGAGCGAGATAGTTCAAAAAAGTTACTAAGCCTAAGTAAAATTTACTATTTATATCAACAGCTATTTGCCAATGAAAGTCTAGTCAAAATCGGTCTTGTTGTTCCAAAGATTACCTGGAAGAAACAGATGCCAAAAATTAAAAAATTGATTGTATGTGCTGTATATACTTTCATATGCATTTAGTTAAAAACTGTAAATTGAAAATTAGAAACAGACACTTCAAATTCATTAATTTGTTTAAGTAGATGTTTTTTGTTTTTGGCCGTGTAAAAAGCATCAAGACCCAACAAGCTTGCTTAAAGCGATTAATGGAATATGAATAAAAAAAGAGTGTTATTATGAAGTAAAATTTAAGAAACTTGTACCATATTCATGTAAATAAATATATTATAAAATCTATAATTTTATACGTTTCTATAAGCGTCATTGTCACTCATTTCTTCAATGATTTATTTATTTATTTTTATTCAGTACAACAATCAAATGTGCTATAATAATTGAGAAAATATGCCTTACTTCTAAAGTGTTTTCTCTTGAATTAATCACAAAACCAGTACCGTTATCCACAGAATAATATTACACAGTAGATACATAATGCCAACGCAGTAGTGGGTTACATAAAAGAAAACAAAAATTACAGATCGAGAAAAGATAGCAAAAAGAAATTTGATGAAAGTTTATTCGAAATATAAATAATTTAAGGTAAAAAATCAAATGCTTTCTGACCTGTATTGACCCCAAAAAAAATATCAAATGGAGACACTTCAATATAAAATTAAAAAACTTATTTCTCAAGCAATGGCCAAATGACCACTATCCAATATCTATATAATTACCAGACAATACCATAAAAGGTATTCAAATTATCATCGACTCAAAACGTAACTAAAAACAGTAATTTCGTAAACGACAAGTAATGGCGGGCTTTTGCAAAAGTGTCATGGCGTCTGTTTTATTATTGTGTAAACATGTTTTATGCAGCAAGTGCAATAAAATTCACACTTTAAGCTTTGAAATTGTGTCGATGTAGATACATGCAAGCTGATTATACTCGGTGAATAGTTACAGCTGTTTTTAGAGTTCCGTACCTCAAAAGGAAAAACCTGAACTCTACAGGATCATTTTGTTGTCCGTCTGTCTGTCTCTCAAGACCCTTTTTCTCAGGAATGCTTTGAGGTATCAAGCTGAAATTCATATCAATTACTCAGGTCTATAGTCCCTTGGAGCTGTGATCATACTTCAAAGCCAACGCAATCAAAAGATACAGCCGTTAATGCTGTAAATTTGCGACACTTGTGAGGGAATCAATGACGACTGAGAAAAAGACAAAGATTGTTTATTAGTGTAGTAGTTTTACGTAACTACTTCTAGCTAAATAATTTCGTAATTTTATATAGTCGGAGATTATTATTCTAGTCTTGTCTAGCAGGCTTATTACCTACCTCCATGATTAAAGTAAGTTTTTTCTGAAAAAAAGCGGTTTTCTAATCACTGATCGTATGTAGGACCTCTAAATCTCAGACAAACGTAACTAAAATAATATAACGTTATTTAAATGTACCCCTTCGTGTTAATCGAAGTTTTGAAGTAGTAAATTTCAAGATTCTGAGTTTACGGGAAGTATTTTCCGTGAACTCAGATACTTGAAATTTGGTACGAAGCAACGTCTTATAGCACAGATATAGAAAAAATTGCGAAAAGCTTAAAGTTTTAGTTACATCTTAAAATATACATACAGGTTTGTACGGAATCCTCGATGCGCGAGTCCGATTTGCACTTAACCAGTTTTAAAGTCGGATAAAATGCAAATTAACTTCGAAACAATAATTTTATTGCTCAAACTTGTCATTATAATATTACTTTGTTATACCTTGATATAGTATATCCTGCATAAATCAAATAATCAAAGCGTAATAAGAGCCTGTACTTAGCTTACGCTTTAACCAAACCTGTGGCAATCATACATATACTATTTAGAATACCATTTAATAGATAAGAGGCTACCTGGATTTGAAACAAATATGTCCCAAATCGGAATTGATCATTACCGTGGGAGAGCCACGCTTCAGCATGCCTGGGCCGGCTGGACCGGTGTGACACCACGGCCTCACAAAAACCGGTGTGAAACGACGCTGTGTTTCACCGAGTGAGGGAGGACACCTGAGGCCCATAATCCAACCCTTCCCCTCGTCCCCCTCCCCATCCCCCAAGGCCGGCAACGCACTTGTGACGCCTTTGGTGTTACGGGTGTCTATGGGCGGCGGTAATCGCTTACCATCAGGCGAAACTCGTTTGCTACCTATTCGATAAAAAAAATTAAAAATATATGATCTCTAGCTCAGCGGCCAAGATCGCTGGTAGACCAACGGGTCAAATATCTTAGTTCCCTTCATTTTCTCTTTAAATAAATATAAATATGTTGTTTGCGTATAGGTAGATAGAAGCTAATTATGAACTAGAAAAAGACTCATTATTTATTTAGTGATCGTCTAAACACATTTAAACTTCTTCTCCTAGTACCTAATATTTTCTTTTTTTGCCCACTTTTTGTAATCTTTATACACTAGAAACCACTCAAAACAAAAAAATAGGCTATTTAACGTCGTATTATATATCATTTATGTAAACGATTGTCATTATACCAAAAAAAGAAGTCATAAAAAACATATTTAAGGTCATTTCGTTTCTTGTTGACTTTTTAATGATATGAATATCGCGATAGAAGATTATGATGTACACGAACTTTAAATGGGCTCATATTTCGTGAATTTAACTTTATAAATAAAGAATCATTCTTCCCTTGTCTAAACCTCTTCGGTGTCAAATTTTCAAAAATCCGTGTTGCCATAATTTTTAACTTTAATTTAAAAAATGTGGTGGCCCAAAGGGTAAAACTTTTACAAAGACTCTGCTGTCTGTCCGTCTATCCCCACGCTGTATCTCATAAATGAGATATTTGAAGAACGTGATAGTTAGATAATTTTCACATATGATGTATTTTTACTGCCGCTATAAAAACAAATACAAAAGAAACACAATACAATTAATATTTAAGGGGGCTCTCATGAAACACACGTGATTTTTTTCCATTCTTATAGATAATTAGTACGGTACTCTTGTGCACGAGTCCGATTAAAGACTCCGGTCTTTTAAATAAAGAATCATATAAATTAGAACCAGCTTCATTCTTCATAAAATTAAAAAAAACATCAGACATAACATGTTCTGTGATATAATAAATTTAATCGTTAAAATTTAGTTGTAAATCAAAGGGCGTCATAGATTTATTATTGTACATTTACTGCCAGACCTGCAATGCAATTAGTAGTAATATCGAGGAAAGGCCAGGCAATAAAAACTCGACCAGTAAAGGAATGTTATCAACGATTTGAATGTAATTGCCGCCATTAACTAGTGTCAAACGGCCATCTTTAATCGAGGTTTTTAGAGCACAAATCGACAATAAACTACGTAGAAATCTCGGCTGTAGCTATTCCCTACAGAATTTTTCTGTGTATATATTATGTACCAAAATATACGTAAATTGTCTATGAATGTATTTATAGAAATAAAAAAAAATATCTGTTTGTAATTTCAAATTAACAGCTTGTCATTAAGTGCATTTTAAAGTATTTATATACGGTACTTGCATCAAAAAGAACTATTTAAAAAAAACTGTCTATCTATATGTTTGCTCCGGCTATCTCGGTTCGGTCTGAGCCGAATTTGAACTTAGAGGAAATTGGACTAAAAAAATGGCGGTATGAATTTCTCCGGGTCAGCTAGTATACATATAAAACTGAAGAGTGTGTATGATTGCTTGAAGCACTAATCTCAGGAAATACTGGTCCGATTAGAAAAAATATTTCAGTGTTAGATAACCCATTTATCGAGGAAGCCTATATCATCAATAGGAGAGGAGCGAAAATGAAGAATGTTTGAAAAGCGGGGGAAAATTGACACGCTACGGGCAATAGTAGATGCGAAGGAGGTTGCGAGGGTCAGCTAGTAATTTTTTTTTAAATCTAAGACAACTATTTTTTTTTTATATCAACAATAATAATAATAAATATTTCAGACATTTTAACACACAACGCCATCTAGTCCCAAACTAAGCAGAGCTTGTACTATCGGTACTAGACAACTGATATGAATATATAAATACTTTTTTTTGTAAATACATACATATTATACATAGAAAACACCCAAACTCCGAAACAAATATTTGCAGATTATGCAAACATTTAGTCCGACCCCGGATTTGAACCCGAGACCTCATCGACAGCAGTCGCGTACGCTACCACTGTGCCACCGAGGCAGATAATAGCACAACCAATCGCACTGATAGTAATATATAATACAGACTGAATTTGACATACGAATTCGTCTTCATAGCAATATTTTTTTACAGTTTTTATGACGTATTTAATTGATACTCGGTCTCAGTAATGTTATATAGTTTATAGGCTTCGTCGATAAATTTTCTATCTGACACTAGAAGGATTAACTTATTTTATACATATTTTGGACACAAACCAAAAAAATCGCTTGTCACTCAGCGAACTCAGACATCCTACTAATATTATAAACGCGAAAGTTTGCAAGTGTAGATGGATGTTTGTTACTCTTCACGTAAAAACTACTGAATGGATTTTAATGAATCTTTACAGTAATATAGCTTATACACCAGAATAATACATAGGCTATAATTTGACGCAATAACCGACATACACGCGGGCGTAGCCGCTTGCAACAGCCAGTAACAGTCAAAACAAAACATTCTCAATTTTACTCACACACAAACTCAACCTGTGCCATAACTGTACACAATAATAGACTACGGATATATTATAAATAAATACTAAAATATAAATGACATAAATACATATATAATTGTTGAATAACTTTAGTAATTGATTAAGCTATAACAGTGTAATATTTGTATACCGAAAAGGCAAAACATGATTGTTCCACTATTTGTTCTAACATCCTGCATGCTCTGTGTATGTATACTTATGTTTTGGACAAACTATCTTGTGTAACAGTGTAATAGGCTCATTTGGGCTTATACTTTGACAGGTGGAACGCCTGCGTATGACGTATCGCTACCGTGTATCTCTATGGTTCCTGTTCGATATCCTTGTAATCCACTTGCCGGGGGTGGAATCTATGACGCTATGTATTAGATGACCATGTCTTTTATTACAATTTTTTGTACCCTGAGCGCAGCAGGCGAGGTTTACGACCGGCCACGTTCCGGCTCGACGACCTACATGAATTTAGATGTGTCGGAAAAAGTGTTTTCTTTGATTGTGTTTGAGACTCGTGTTTTTGATTTGTCGATTCTTAGCTAGTTGTATTCGTGATTGCATTGCCTAGTTATAAATATTTTTATGTTGAAGTATTGGTTTGCTTAGGTTATTTTGGTATGGACAAATTATATATATTGAGTAGTAGGTATAGGAGTTGAAGGGTACAAGAGAAGAAAAGAAGAGGAAGGCACAAAAAAGATAAATGGACAGTGTAAAATATTTTTGTATTATTCAAACGATTTTATTGAAAATAATATGAGTACTAAAAGCTTTTTACCGTGGGAGAGCCACGCTTCGGCATGAATGGGCCGGCTCGACCGGAGTGATACCACGGCCTCACAGAAAACCGGTGTGAAACAGCGCTTACGCTGTGTTTCATCGAGTGAGTGAGGATACCGGAGGCCCATACCCCAATCCAACGCCCCCTATCCCCCTCACCATCCCCCTTCCCCCCAGGCCGCCATGGTGTGGGTCACCATGCTGCATTGTTCTTTTTCGCATTGAGGATGGTGACCACCACTCTTGGATTCTGCTCATGCTTTCCATCAGGCAGGGCAGAGTCATTTTGGCAGCTTAAATATAAAAAAAAAAAATAATAATAATAATTTGGTAGGTCCCAGGTTCCGGTTATCAGATCCCTCTCCCTCATTAAGGCATTGATCAGACAAACAAATTAAAGCGGTCGGCGTAGCGTAAACTAAGTTGACTAGATCCTGGCTAGATCCCGGGTTTCAGTCATCACAGCCCTCAGGTGTGATGACTGGAACTTGGGACCTACCGATTTATTTTTCAGCTTTTAGTGATAACATATATTTTAATTTCAATTTTCTATTGTTTCATAATGAACTGTGTTCTATAAGTCAAGCCCTTTCATTTAATACACATATTTATAGTGATAGCCGTGACAAAATGTGTAAACCATCATTTTGTTACCGTCCATGGGCTGCAGCTCCAAAATAAAATAAATAAATGTTTCGGACATTCAACACACAACGCCATCTGGTCCCAAACTAAGCATAGCTTGTATTATGGGTACTAGGCAACTGATATGAATATATACTTTTTTTTTGTAAACACATACATATTATACATAGAAAACATCCAAACTCCGAAACAAATATTTGCAGATCATACAAACATTTGTTCCGACCCAGGATTCGAACCCGAGACCTCATGAACAGAAGTCGCATACGCTACCACTGCGCCACCGAGGCAAAAAGTAGGCAACGCATTTGACGCGTTGCCTACTTTTAGTGGATGGGAAGGGGATGTAGGTATAAGCCACCGGTATCGTCACACACTCGGTGAAACACAAAGCAAGCGCTGTTTCACACCGGTTTTCTGTGAGGTTGAGGTATCACTCTTCGACGGGTCCGGATGGCGTAAGAAAGCGGTTCTCGGATCTCTCCCGTGTCAGGCGCAGAGTGGCACACCGTGGTAGTTTAGTGGGTAGTCTGACTGACTAGTCAGGAGTTCCACACAAAGCGAACCCCCTGTCCCGCGGGGGGGAGCGAAGTGCGTAAAGGCATTCAAACACGTAAAAAAAAAACCACTCTTCGAGCCGGTCCATGCATTGCCGTAGTGTGGCTCTGCCTGACTGTAGTAGACTCGACTACCAGACCACGGCCAAACAAAATAATGGTGTTATACAAACTACGAATGAGGGTAAACGTCAGGGAGTTGTCTAGCCATTAAAAGGGTCTAACGATAACCTTTTATATAGTCACACATTGTGCTGGTATCTTTAATACCCTATGAAGGAATATTTTTGTATCATAACACTATAAAATCGCCTACTTATGAATCCTATCGAATTATTTCATGTGTTTTTATAAACTCCTGCGCATTTTATACTCATTCTTCGCCTCCTGCGGCTCCTGCCGTTGAGTTTAATTAATAATATCTAGTCGTATTCTCGCTGTATGTTTATATAAATATTAAGTGAATATCATATGGGCTGCAATATTTATTCTTAACAAACAAACTAGTACTTACCAACAAAAATCATTATTTACTACAACTGTTGTACTGTATTGGGTTCTGTAATTAATATTCTCGACTGTCTCCACTTGATGGAACTTGTTGCAATACATTCTAGAATGAACCTTTGATAATGCCATAAGGTAAAACCGCTCAGGTCGAAACATAATTAGAATAATGTAATAAGTACAAGTGATTTTAATTCTAGAATGTATTGGGTTCGATTTCTACATAACGCATATACTGTAATTACACGTGCACGAACATTGGTTTTGTGTAGAGGTATAATTTAATAATAAATCATTTCGGACTTTTAACACACAACGCTAACTTATTCCAAACTAAGCATAGCCTGCACGATGTGTAGTGGATAACCGATACAAATACGTTATATACTTTTTTTTGTAAATGCATATTATATATAGAAAATATCCAAACTCCAAAACAAATATTTGCAGATCATACAAACCTTTGGTCCGACCCGGGAATCGAAACTCGACCTCATTGCACAGCAGTTGCGTATGCTACCACTGCGCCAACGAGGCGACATTCAGTCATTTATTTATAGTATGTGTGTATTTAGATAAGTATGTTTCGTTTGTTTGAAGGTTTATGTCAGTGTAGAGACAAATTAAGAATACTGAATGTCACAAACTCTATTTATCCCACGAGGTAGCAAATACCTCACATAAGCCCTCTCCTTAGAAGGGACATTTTGGCCCACTATATTATGATCAAACGGCCAAACCGATTAGGGTTTGCTTAAATTTTCCGTTGT
This sequence comes from Hyphantria cunea, assembly GCA_003709505.1. Lineage (NCBI taxonomy): Eukaryota > Metazoa > Arthropoda > Insecta > Lepidoptera > Erebidae > Hyphantria > Hyphantria cunea. The sequence continues at coordinate 657,296 of PKRV01000906.1, read as the reverse complement.
CCTGAATAAATTGCTCCCTTAGTCGGGTTTTACAATACCCAATGTATATATACTGCATACTTGATATAAGGAATGTACTGCAGTATTGTACATTAAGGCACAAAGAGAGTCCGTGATCCCATGGCCCGTACCGACCCTTCAAGAATTTAAACTCTTTTCAAACGAGTGCTCGTTGATCCTTTATTACATTAAAAAAGGCCGTGTACTTAAATAAAAAAGCTGCGCACCTACTCTCCAGTCAAATGTCCAGGATAAATATATAACCTTGGTGCATTTCTACAACCAGATATAAGGTTGTAACTTGTCGCGAAGGTGGTTCGTTTCCTGTCGATATAAATAGGCGACGCCTTGAACAGAAAAGAAAGGAGTTGCTATATTATTTGTACTTTAATTTTTTGGCCACCTTTTACTTATTAAGTTACTTATTAATATTTTTAGAATATATAGGAAAGGAACGTAGGATTACATCCGTTGTTTCTTCGCTTAGATCTTTTAAACTACTTAGCAGATTTTAATGCTATTTATACTCTCGATTGTCGGCACTTGGTGGAACTTGTTGCAATACATTCTTGAATTAAAATCACTTGTACTTATTCCAAGATTTTATTTATTAAACCTGACCGTTTTCATCTTATGGCACCATTGATGCCATACTTGACCGATACCGAAACCGGTAATTCTAGAAGGATTGTAATGCAGTTTTCAGATATAGATGGAGTTATTCAAGAGAAAAGTTTATATCTGTAATACATATATATTTTTATTTATTTATGTATCTTTATTGTGCACACTTAACAAATAGAAAAAAAAAGAGTTACAACATACAAATGTGTAAATTGGCGGTCTTATCGCTCATGGCGATCTCTCACTGACAACCTTTATACGGATAATTTGGTGACATTAATTAGAGTAGCAGTAGTAGGGTGCAAAAATCTCAGATCTGTTCAAATGTGAATAATTACAAAAAACACCAAATTCAAAATATCTAACATACATATATAAATACACATCTACTCATACTACACATATAAACATACACATACCTTAATATATACACAGACTTAATATATATACTATAAACAAGGTATTATAATAAAAGATGATAATCCTTCACTAACTTTTTGAATACAGGCAAGGTTTTAGCGTAATTATTGTAGATTAGGTCCGAAATTTTCAAAAGGCTTTCGTGCGAAGCCGTTCTAGATCGCTAGTAAATATTAATACATGTTCTACTAGAATTTTATTTGTTACCTTTTAATTTTTTATATCTTATAATACATTCAAATCAACATCTATATTACCTATATTTTAATTATTAAATATACTTTTTCGAAACACTGCGATACGGTCTATATTTCAAAGAGTTTATAAACTAACAAGGCCGCTTCTGACAGAAGCTTTGACAATATACTCTGGAACATGCCCAAAAATCTGTGCAACCTTTTAGTAAAATAAACAATGAGTCACTATACTCCCTCTACAATCCAGTATATAAGAATTCTTTAACACATTGATACATGCCTAAATATGAGAGGCGCTCATAGCCCAGTTGCACTCGGTGATTAGAAACAATCACCGAGGGCAAGCAACGACGGCGCGGTTAGTACCTGGATGGGTGACCGCTGGTGGCATGTTACCATGAGCGTCTCCGTGATTTGGAGGTCACGTTATTAAGCAGTCGGTCCCGGTTGTTATCATACGATAACAGTCGTGAAGCTTAGTTGGAGGCCTTCGGGCGGCTTAAAACATATCCAACGGCTAGATTTACGTAGCCACAACGTATTCTTGCCAGTCCCCTACCCGCACTTGGTCAGCGTGGGGACGTATGGCCTTAACCCTCTCCTGAGAGGAGACCCGAGCCCAGCAGTGGGACATTATGGGTTGTTGATTGATTGATACATGCTATATCTAACATTATTAATCAATATAACTGACGGGGAGTCTTGTAAGTTGTTGAGTACTAGATTATTATTTGTACGTTTGTTTCAAAACATGTGTTACAAAACAATAACAAAATTTTTGAGATTATTACTACATCCATAACTTGCGTATTTGAAGTTCAATTGCATTTGCTATACAATTGAAGGACATTTTATTTTAACCCCGTAAAAAGAGGGGTGTTATAAGTTTGACGTCGATGTCTCTCTGTGTGTGTGTCTGTCGGTGTTTCATTTGTTAGTCAGTTTCCTTGCGGTGGTTCTTAGCTATGTTTGATAAATATCGATCTATATAGAGTTACAGCTTTCCAAAATGATGTGAGGCATTTTTGGCGTATGATTCTCGATTAAGTGCTTGTGCAGGGTGTTTTTAACACTTTTGATTTTGGCTTGTAGAGTTTCGTGGTCGCTTACTACCAAATATAACTTTGCACTTTATTATAACCCTTATGCTGTTTTATAAACCTATGCTTTAAAAAATGAATTGGTAGTAACAAATCACATTAATACTAATTTGTCAAAAAATTATTTCCCATACACAATATATAGAAGTTAGGCCTTCAACCGCACAAATTTCTGAATGTTTAATCAAATAAGCTTCGCTCCGCGGTTCCGCCCGCGTGTGTCTCACCAAGCCTATAATCTTTCCTCAAAAGTTAAAGTATCTCGATACCAAATTTCATTGAAATCAGTGCAGTATTTTAGCCGTGATAGCTTACTAAGACGGACAGTTGATATTAGTATGAAATCCACCCGTACTTAGAATCGAACACACTATCTCTGGCTCTGCTGTCAAGATCGTTAACCAATAGACCAATAAACCTGTAACAACAATAATATAAATTTTACAATTTAGCATTGACTGCCTCTGTGGCGCAGAGGTAGCGAATGCGACTGCTATGTTAGAGGTCTTGGGTTCGATTTCTGTGTTGGACCAAATGTTTGTATGACCTGCAATTGTTTGTTTCGAAGTTTGGGTGTTTTCTATGTATAATATGTATGTATTTACAAAAAAAAGTATATAAGTATTAATATCAAATTTCTAGTACCCATAGTACAAGCTCTGCTTAGTTTGGGATTAGATGGCGTTGTGTGTTAAAATGTCTGAATATATTTATTTATTTATTGCCATTTTAACTAAACAGCAACACGTTCGTAAAATCGTCTTCCTCGTAACACTCGTATATTAAATACTTCCTTAACATAAATCATATCTTCTATTGCTCACAATTTCCACATCAAAAGATATCTCAATCATTTCTTACGTAAAATCTTTATAACCTAAGGAAGTCTCTAAAGATTTCCTTGTTCCCATAGGTCGTTGCACGGCCAGGCGGTTGCATAATAATGTCCCCAAGGGCTAGGGTTGTCACGCAATAAAAACTGCTTGTATTACGTCATACTATTGTTTGATTGCTGGGAACATATCGTGACTTGTCAGTTATAAATATTTAACTTATTCTTGAGAACAGGATCAATGGCAGGGTTATGTAACTTCTATCATTGCCAATAGCTTCTAGAAAAAGCAATAATGGCAGTATTAACAGCTTTTCGTGATGCTTATTGCATTCGTATTCTGACTGATTGGACTGGCATATAGCTAACACCAATCGCCGTCTATTGTTGAACGAAGGTCTCTCCCAAGGAGTGCCAATTATCCGGTTCTTGAGAGTTCGCTTAAGAAAGTTAACATAGCCACTTAGTGTTATTGATTGAACATTGAGCTTAGCACCGATTTCAAATAAACAGGAAGTTATTTATTGCTATTATATTATTACCTGTTATGTTGAGGTTTGCAATACCAACCGACTTCAAACAAAACTAGTGCTTGTTTGAAGTCGGTTCGTTCAAACGTGTTGTATGCTGACACTGTCAATCTTATTTCAATGATAATTCTTGTATTGGAAGGTGTTTACTGAGGATAGTTATAGGTTGTCCGAAATCAATCTGGCTGCTTCAGTGGTGCAGTCAGCCTCGGTGAGAGCAATCTTGTTGAAACCTCAGGTAGTTCAAATGTATGATGTATATTTGAAAGTATTTGATCACGTGTGCGATAACCTCACTCATTTGGAAAAAAAAGCAACCAAGTAATTACTTGCTTAGTGAAAAATGAGAAAGGAATTGATTAATATTAGTATTCGGGCCATCGGGGCTAAGGAAATACTAATATTAATCATCATCATCGGTACGTAAGTTTATTCCATTATATTTTTGTTACGGCCTTAATTGCTGAGTCGATCATCATAAACTTTTGGGTACTTTCAATGAAAAGGATAACTTCCAAGCCCTGGGTTTGTTTTTTTAAATTATAAAATGATAAAAAGAAAGAACCATGTCTGAAGAATCTCTTCACTCTAAACGCTAAAATGTACTCATTTTCTGATCTAAAAAAAGTCGTTGTTGCTCTTGGACTTTTATAGAAGAATATTTAGGTCGGTAGCCCTAGGAAGCAGGTTCTCCACCGATCGATTTATGGCCTGAGGTGCAACATCCTGATAACTTTATGAAGTTCTTGAATTTACATTTAAATGTGTTTCAAGATAAAGGGTTTGATTTATCATTCTATCCGTAGCAAAGCAATATAGATTATGATCATGGAAAGTATAAACAACATTAATTTTAATAACCTTTATAACTCAGCGTTGATGTACTGTGGAGGCGCTCATAGCCCAGTTGCACTCAGTGATTAGAAACAATCACGGAGGGTAAGCAAGGACGTCGCGGTCAGTACCTGAATTGGTGATGGTGACTACTGGTGGCATTTAGCAGACGATTCCGGTTGTTTTCATAGGATAACAGTTAACGACTGCACGGTTGGCCTAGTGGTTTAACACACACTACATGGGACAACACTTTGTGTTATCTATCCATAAATTGTTGTTCTAAGTCTGGGTGTACTTTGTGTCCGTTTCATGTATGTTTGTAAAGATCCCCTTGACACATGAATGAATACTACTAACGAGGGAGTTGTCTTTAAAAAAAACAGTCGTAAAGCTTATTTTGAGGCTTTTTGCGGCTTGAAAACATCCAACGGGAAGATTACGTTGCCACAACAGTTGTCTTGCCAGTCCTCAACCTGCACTTGGCAAATGACCGTAATCCTCTCCAAAGAGGAGATTCAAGTCCAGCAGTGGGACATTATGAGTTGTTGATGATGATGCTCAGTGTTGTCCTAAATACAAATTGTCTTGGATATACACCTTGCGAGAGCCTAGCTTCGGGAGGATACCACGAGTTAGGCAATTCCGTCGTGTCGTCTTTCGTTGAAAAGACCGTAGACATAATAAAGTTTCTCAATAAGTCACTATTGTGCGGGTCACCATGCTGCACTGTTGCATTGTCTGCGTTTGCATTGTCATCAGGCAGAGTAGAGAGTAGAATCACTTTGGCAGGCATCTTACTCTAGAGGGATGGCAGCACACCTATGATTCTTAACCGAATGTCATAAACCATCTGCTCATTTGCCCCTTATATCATAAAAAAGGCGTACGTATTTCCTTTGTAAAAAAACATCGTTCTGTTATCTTATCTTTACATAAATCATATTTACTGCTACATGATTATATACCGAAGCAATCCAATTTAAATTTAACTACACATTTATGGGTATGGATACATATATGTATATATACCATAAGATATACTACGCTCAGCCTCGGTGGGGTATACGACTGCTGTGTTTGAGATCTCCGGAGGTTACCGGGTCGGACAAAATGTTTTTTTTTGTGGAATATGGGGACAAACGAGCAGACGTATCGCATGATGGTAAGAGTTTACAGCCGCCCATGGACACCCGTAACACCAGAGGCGTCACAAGTGCGTTGCCGGCCTTGGGATATGAGGGGAAGGGTTGAATTATGGGCCTCCGGTATCGTCACTCACTCGGTGAAACAAGCGCTGTTTCACACCGGTTTTCTGTGAGTTTGTTTGTATGATCTGTAAATATTTGTTTTGAAGTTTCGGTGCTTTCTATGTATATTATGTATGTTTTTTAAAAAAAAGTATACATGTATTTATATCAGTTGTCTAGTACCCATAACACGAGTTCTGCTTAGCTTGAGACTAGATGGCGTTGTGTGTTAAATGTCTGAAATATTTGTTTATAATTTTCCACTTTTCACCGCATAAAAAGTAATAATGATAAACGAAACTGATACGAATTCTTTTAATGTATATTGTGGTAATATTTGATCAGTAATTTTGGAGATTCTAAAGCGAAAATAGCTCAAGTCAACATTTTGAATTATTCACTTTTGAAAGTTCTTCGAGTAAGTGACTCTTCAATGGAATAACTGGTGCCCTACATTGTGATAACCGTAGTTATGATGCTTAACGTTACTCAACATTATTGGATTTGTTCCGAATTATTTCTAAAGTATTTGCCATAGCGTTTGAAGTCTGTATAAAAAGTAGATTCTGTAGCGATAGTAGAAACTGGTGCGAAGAATGAAAACTTCACTGAATACGTTTAGGGAGATTTTACAAACATGCACGAAACGGACACAAAGAAGAATAGAATAGAATAGAATAAACTTTATTGTACACCAATTGATACAGTTATATTTGAGCTAAACAATATAATGACCATGTACAAATGGCATAGAAGATACAGAAACACAAAAAAAAATTAAGTTACACAGTATTGTTCCGTATGGGATTGAACCCACAACACTTCGGCGCGTTAGAACAAAGCGCGGTGACTGCATTAACTACTAGACCGTACTTACAATCAGAAATTTTGTTATGACGTTTTAAAATAAGTTAACCTCAGACAGATATTAAAAGCGTACACGAAAAAAATGATAAATAATAAATTAATAGAAATATTTTTGCCAGAATATGAGGCAAACCACGTATGTCCTGATACCGACCCCTGTAACACCAGAGGCGTCACAAGTGCGTTGCTGGCCTGGAATGGGGAGGGGGATGGGGGACAGGTTCTAGTACAAGCTTCCGGTATCCTCACTCACTCGGTGAAACACAGCGCAAGCGCCGTAGCCATGGTATCACCCCAGTCGAGCTTTCCATTCATGCCGAAGCGTGGCTCAAACATCTCGCACAGCCGTCTGATTCCACTGTATTATGGTAAATACAATGTTAATAAATATACAGACAGATAGACCAACAGATTATTTATCTTGGATAAGAATCAAAAACACAATCTCTAGCTTACCAATCAGAACCATTACCACTAGAAGCACATCATCATCATCATCAACAACCCTTTATGTCCCACTGCTGAGCTCGGGTCTCCTCTCAGGAGAGGGTTAAGGCCAAACGTCCCCAGGCTGGCCGAGTGCGAGTTAGTGATGACAAGACAAACGTCAACCGTTGTGGTTATGTAATGTTGCCTACACACAACCACAGAAGCCAATTTGTAATTGTGTATTGTTGTATTAAAACACTGAAAAATAATGTTCTTTTGGCGCGTTAGGGAAAAATGATGAGAGTAAATATCTACGATGCGCGCGCACACCGTCACGAAAAACCGACACCCTGAAGTTAGCTATAGTCAAGATTATAGTTTTTCAAATTTTTATCTTGTTATGCCAATGAAGTATAACTTCTTACGCATGTACACAAGAACACACACTTTTTTCTGCTTCTAGAAATTACTTTCTCAAAGATAATACCAATAATTTATAATGACACCTTTTTATGGTAATCAAAAGAGGGTAGGCAGCAATTGGAACCGGAAAGATAAAGATGCTTGATATCCCTATACTATTATAAATGCGAATGTAAGTTTGTTTGTTACGCTTTCACGCAAAAACTACTTAACCGATCATCATGAAACTTTGTACATATACTCTTGAAGGTATTAGAAGTAACATAGGATACGCTTCATTAAAAAAAATCATAAGAAAGATAAGAAAATTATTTGTCAAAAAATCGTCAAATTTAGCTACTTCAAAAGCATATTTTAAGGTGTTGAAACTTCATTGTATGTAGTTATTTTTAAAACTTGTTGATCTCAGCCAAGCAATAAAATTTAGTTATCATATTGATTCATTTCTATTATACTCTTACCCTTTATCTCTCATACTTATTTAATGGCTCCACTGCGGGCGAAGCCGCGGGTAAAAAGCTAGTAATAAATAATGTACTGGGTCTGTTATCTACAGATAGCTGACTTAGAGAGAAATTAAACTTATAAAAATGAAAGTTGTGTATGTCAATTCAAAAGTTAAATCTTAAATAAGCTTTTAATGTATGCTAGATGTATTTGTGTGTGTTTTTAAATATTTAGAATGTCTTGGGTTAAAAAACTAATACGTTTGAATGTTATAATAAGTGTTCTGGATATACTGATTGCCTCAGTGGCGCAGTGGCAGCATATGCGACTGCTGTGATTAAGATTTCGGGTTCAATTCCCGAACATTTTTTTAAGGGGTTTTTATGTTTTCTATGTATAATATGTATGTATGTACAAAAAGTATATAAGTATTCCATCAGTCAATATAATTATCACAAGACAAGCTCTGCTTTGTTTGAAACTAGATAGTTGTATGTGAAAGGGCCGGCTCGACCGGAGTTATGGAGTGGTATCACCACGGCCTCACAGAAAACCGGTGTGAAACAGCGCTTACGCTGTGTTTCATCAAGTGAGTGAGGATACCGGAGGCCCATACCCCAATCCAACGCCCCCTATCCACCTCACCATCCCCTTTCCCCCTAGGCCGCCATAGTGTGGGTCACCATACTGCATTGTTCTTTTTCGCATTGAGGATGGTGACCACCACTCTTGGATTCTGCTCATGCTTTCCATCAGGCAGGGCAGAGTCATTTTGGCAGCTTAAATATAAAAAAAAAGAAAAATGTTTGAAATATTATATATATATTTATATCCTGACTACTGAGCGTGGCTTTAGCTCAAAATTTTTAGAACTTCTTTTGTCTTGATGGCGTATAAAATATTATGCCTGTTCCTCTACAGAACCTATTAGACCGTGGGTGAGCCACGCTTCGGCATGAATGGGTCAGCTCAACCCCAACCTCTCCCCCATTCCCCAAAGGCCGGCAACGCACATGTGACGCCTCTGGTGTTGCAGATGTCCATGTGCGGTAGTATTCGCTTACCAACAGGCGATACTTCTGCTCGTTTGCACGCGATTCCATAAATAAAAAATACAAATATCAGTGGACCACACTATATCCTCTTCTACCGGGTATATATATATATATAGATATCTCTTATGATATCTATTCAATAAAAAAGAGAACAGAAAAACAGTAATTGCATGTAAATTGACCGTGCTAACCTACCAGTCACCGTTACTTTTATAAGCTTGAAGAGTTTTTGTCTTAATTCGATTATCTCAGAAATTTTGATTATGATTTAATACTCTTTTTGCAGTGGACCTGTAGTAGTGTAAAGTTAATAGCTAATTAACATTGCGATGAAATGAAATTACGATCAATAAAATCTGACAATTTTTTTGCTACATACCCGTGGAGAAGACGAAGGCCATGTGTGGGACTCATGGAGGACCGGTTTACCCACTAAACCCGCAGCGACCTACCTCGGCAGTCGGGAGGAGATGCAGGACGGCGGCTTGTGGAGTTCTCCCTGCCTCCCCTTATAGCTGGTACCCCCTAGGTTAACCACGGTAACCTTTGGGGCCTAAATATTCTGTTTTAATCTAAAAGTGATCTATTCTATTCCCATCCAAATATTGTGAGGAACATTATAATTTGTTCTAAAATAGGTCTGGGTGTAATTTATAGTATGTGTTTAGAAATAATACGATACGGTGTAATTTATCTATAGTATGTGTTTAGAAATAATAGTACGACAATAACCGCGGGTAACGCCGCGGGGCGAAAATAGTCTAAAAAAGTAACATAAGTTCCTCTTTATATCGTCAGCTACCTATGAGTGAAAACCCCATCAAAATGGGTTCAGCTGCCAAAGATTAGCCAAAACAACAAACATAGACGTCACAAGTACGGTGACGGCCTTTGAGGGGTGGGAAGAGGAATCGGGGGAGAAGTTACGGTATGGGCCTTCGATATCCTCACTCACGCTGTTTCACACCGGTTTTCTGTGAGTATCTCACCGGTTGAACCGGCCCATTCTTGCCGAAGCGTGACTCTCCTATGGTGAGATTACACACATCTGGCCAGCATGATACTCTAGGCCAAACCTTCTTTCTTATAATAGGCCTTTTTCCAACAGTAGACTATTTTATAAAGTAAAGTTCATTCACTTTACGTTAATATTAATTAACGTGTACCAAACAATTTAAACCTGCATATTATTTAATTACTTTCTCACACACCAAAACATCACGTAACATACCACACACACATATGTAGCTTTATATATCAAAGTAGGCTACAAATAATACATACACAAGAAGTATTCGTAAATATAATTCATTATTTCTTGGCATCAATACACTTTAAAACGATGAGCGATCACCAACAGCGGTAAGAGAAAGGCAGTAAGATGGACCGTTATCAGAGCGTGGCGGCAAAACCGTCTGTTAAGGGTTATATTATACGTTCGCTTGCCCTACTGCCCAATAATAACTGCTTTTTATTTGTACTTTCAAGGTTACGATTTATACTGTGACTTTTGATAGTAAATGCTTCCTTGCTAAGGGGTATAGTGACTTGTAAAGCTTGTTTTAAAGTTCCTTTTTCAACTTTTTAAAATATAGTTACCACTTTTTTATTCCGACACAATGTTTTATAAAATTAAACAGTTGTGGGAGAGCTATGCTTTAGCAGATATGATGTACTGGAGACATATACTTGCTAGAAAGCTTTTGTTACACGGATCTCTTTTTTTTTTTTTTTTTTTTTTTTTTTTTTTTTTTTNTCTTAAAAAGACAACTCCCGCATTAGGAATATACATTCCTGTGTCGCGGGGATCTTTACAAACATACATGAAACGGACACAAAGTACACCCAGACTTAGAACAACAATTTATGGATCACACAAAGTGTTGTCCCATGTAGGATTTGAACCCACAACACTTGGTATAGTAGGAAGCGGTGTGGCGACCACTCCAACCACTAGGCCAACCGTGTAGTCGATGAGAGATGACCAGTTTCCTCGATCATCTTCTTTTAAAAGACAACTTACTCATTAGGAATAAACATTCTGAGTTTCAAACCTGAGAAACAGATCAACAATTTGTGGATCACACAAAGTGTTTTCTCATGTGGGGCTTGGACAGTAGAAAGCAGCGTGGCGATCGCTCAAACCACCAGACCAACCGTTCAGGCCTTTAAACAAGTATAAACTCAAAACCTTCATAATCAGTTTCATTTGGGGTCTTTGCTCGTTTAGATATGACTAAATCATCGCATTAATCACTTTCCCTGCTATTTTTCTTTCCAGTATTGTTCTTTTTTTTTATGTTATAAGGGGCAAACGAGCAGATGTATCGCCTGATGGTAATCGATTACCGTCCCCCATGGACACCCGTAACACCAGAGGTGTCACAAGTGCGTTGCCGACCTTTGGGGGATGGGGATGGGGACGGGGATAGGGGGAGGGATTGGGGTACGGGCCTCCGGTATCCTCACTCACTCGATGAAACACAGCGTAAGCGCTGTTTCACATCAGTTTTCTGTGAGGCCGTGGTATCACTCCGGTCGAGTCGGCCCGTGCATGCCGAAGCGTGGCTCTCCCACGGTGAAAGAAGACGTCTTAGTTAGTGTTCTGAAGAAGTCTTAGTTAACATAAAACAAAATTATATGAAATTTATTATACTATACTATTTGTGTAAACACGATAGCCCTTTAAAGATAAACATCTTTTTTATTTAAAATTACAATGTAATTTAATAATTCTACTAATTAAAACTGTACCGAGTAATTATCAAGTCATTGGGGAAACTACTTAACATAATCAGGTAGTGTTTTATCATAAATCTTGTTATTTTTATTAGAATCATTTTCATTATTCACCTGGTTATAAGAATCTATCGTCTAACGGATACGGTAATGTAAGAAGTAGAATTTTTTAAAATCAAATACCTAAATCCAGACCCGTTTGCGCCTTGGCAATAAATATTAATCTTATATCAACGAAACCAAAATAAATATTTATAGGCTTTAATACTTGAAAGAGAAGAAAAAGATTCTGTGTTTCAAGACAAATTTTTTGATATGGCAACTTGTTAATAGGCAGAATTTTATTCATTTCGCAGAACAAATAGGGGACCCATCTTCGCGCTAGCCCCCAGTTACAAATCGATAGTTTGGTTGAAACGCGCTAATCTCAGGAATTACTGTACTGTGTAGGGTTAAACCATTTATCTAGAATTACTATGAGGTATACATCACCACTCTCCGATGAAAAGAAACGGAGTATCAATGAGAGCTTCCATTGCGTACGCTGCGTTAACGATTAATGTTTAGAAAAAATAATGTATGAAGGAACTATTCTTTATTATTATAATTCGAAAAAAGTTCACGACATCATCTGCCCTCTATTAAGGTTGGCTCGCTATAACATATTTGTTTACGATGTTATAACCCCACGCTACATGCAATATAAGACGCAGAGGCAATATAAATTTATCTACTTGTAAACCAGCTTTACCTGGCTCTATTTGCGTGTATATCAGTTACTGCAGTAAAGAGTATGTCCTTCGTCCAGAATCAAAGTATCTCCACGCCAATTTCAATAAAATCGGTGCAGCGGTTCAGTAGGACAGCAAAACATACAGACAAGACTTTCGAATTTATGTTCTCCTAGCCGATTACGACCACGGCGGTTTGTCTCAACGGATACCAACCAACTACGCAGGAGATATTATAGTGCATAAGTGTGTGCGCAAACACAAGTGCACTGTCTGTTCCCTCACCCTCGTGATCCGATGGGACGGTTAACCGACACGATCGGGGTTAGATCAGGCGCAGGACCAACACTCCATGGCCGGCGGCGAGAGCAGTTTCACCGCGGTCGCGACCTACTGCGAGGAAGTCATCTCGCGGAAGGAGGCGGCGGAGAAGGCCCGGGAGGACGATCTCCACTCGGACCCGATCCGCCGCCGGCGAACCGGGCGGCGGAGGCGTGCCTACCAGCGCCTCATGCCGCCCTGAGTGTGGCCGCGGATGGGCGGGACGGGTTTTCCCCCCCATCCGCTTCACAGGCCACCCGCGAGGGGGGCGGCGTTACGCGTGTGCCGTACGTTGCCTTAATTGAGAGTTTACCATCAGACGAAGGAGCCCGCTTCAGTGCGGGCAGGCGCTGGAAGGGGTCCGGATGGCGTAAGAAAGCGGTTCCCGGATCTCTCCCGTCTCAGGCGCAGAGTGGCACACCGTGGTGGTTTAGTGGGTAGTCTGGCTGGAGTCAGTCAGGAGTCCCACAAAAAGCGAACCCCCTGTCCCCGCAGGGGGGAGCGAAGTGCGTAAAGGCATTCCACCATGAAAAAGAAAAAAAAAGGCGCAGCACCAACAGCTTTTCGTGCTCAACGAGGCACGGGGTGGTTCAGACCCCAACTTCCGAACTCCGGGCTATTATTAAGTATTTAATACATTTGATTCGACCCGGGATTCGAACCCGAGACCTCTTGATCGGCAGTCGCAGACGTCAACCGCTAAACCAATTTATAATATAAGCATGGATGCTGAAATGCCCGAGGATTTATGGATGTTTGTTGTTCGTTCACGAAATACACGATGTGAAGGAAAGCTTACAGTAGGGAGAACTTCAGAATAATTCAACCAGTTTCATTGTGATATCCGGCATAAAAGAGCGCGAGTTGCAAAAATGCTAGTTCGGTTTTCGACAAGCCCGTTCTCCTTGTTTTGACTGTGTTAAAACTCTCGTGACTCCTTCTATCGGTGTAATGTTACTCGTCTATAATGCGAAAAGGGAATCCTCGTTTTCTAGCAGATGGTCATACAGCTCCATGTGAGAAGTCTTGACATTCTCTAGTTCTTCAACAATCTCTGTTCAAAATCTATACATTCTATACGGGCTCTGCATTAGTGAATCACTCAATCGGGACTATTAATTTCAAATCTATAGATAGGTGTACAGCTACCTAACGCACTGGACTGGGGCAAAAAACTTTAAGTTTTGACATTTACAGAAGAAAGAATTTTTGGAAATTCACCTGCATGTAGGCAGAATAAGAAATGGCAATTTGATATTTTTAAACTAATAAACACGAAGTTAAGAACTCGCCACGCAAGCGAAGACGCGAGCAATAACTAGTTATCAAAATTTCATCACGAATCTTTCATCGTCATTTAGAATACCGACATTTTACCACAATGGCACCAGTGTTTCATCAATATATGACATCAGATATTAAAATTTGGAAAACTTGCTATTCAATGCTTGTAATCTTAGTAATGTTTGTATAAATTTACGTCTGTTTGATTGGAAACAATATATTTTTGAATACAGTTTACAGTTCTTTGAGCATGACAGTAGGCTATTGTTTTTGTTTTAATTTTAAAAAGAATGAAACTAATCAAAGACGTTAAACAATTTTACTCTACTCTCTACTTTTAGCTGCCTTGTTAGTCAAGCGGTTAGGGTATGCGATTGGCGATCATGATTCCCGGAGTCGGACCAAATGTTTGTATGATCTGCAAATATTCGTTTCGGAGTTTGGGTGTTATCTATGTATAATATATACGTATTTACAAAAAAAAAATAATATATAATGTATTTATATCATTTCTCTAGTACCTAGAAGCTCTGCTTAGCTTGGGTCTAGATGGCGTTGTGTGTGAGATGTCCAAAATATTTATTATTATTTATTACTCTACTTTCAACTGCTGATTCATGAAATATACAGAAATCTTGTTATTTTCCGTAAAGCTAACCAACATTTTCTTTTTATTTAAAAAAACAACTCATGCATTACGAATATTATTGTATTGCGGAGGCCTTTAAAAAGATACATGAAACGGATACCAAGAACACAGACTCGGAACAATAGTGTGTGAATCACACTGGAGGAACTAATATCAAATCCCTCCAACACAAAGGGAGGATCATCCAACCAGGCGAGGTGATTATGCCCAACGGTTGATATTGGGAAGTTGTATATATGTTTAATCGGCGCGAGAACTTCTATTGCGCGATTCAGGATCAGTAGTTTCTTCGTTTCCTTTTTAACTCCGTAAGTCGACGTATCTTTGGTAAATGGCGCTGTAGTGTGTTTCTGTTGTTGTGTTGTATATGAAAGTCACAACACAAGCGTTGTTCCATATGGGGTTTGATTCTACAACACTAATCGTTGTAGAAAGATGCGAACCGACACCTAAAGACCACTTCGCTATCAATACAGTTATTTTAACTGTAATTCTATAGTTTTGGTTCTAGCTGAGGTTCTCAACAATAACCAGACAAGAGTGACACTCCGCGCCATGAGCTTACCCTTAAAAAACTTATCCAGGGGGTCTCGTCATCAAAGACAATAGTGGCACAATTCAGACCATCGGAAAACCCTGCCATCCCCAGCGCAAGTCTATTTAAAAAACACATATCTCTTTATCGACGGTTGAATAATCAAATTCCTTGAAATACCTAATAATATCAAGTCTGTGACAGCCCTAAAGCCCAGAGTCTGCATACCGATATCGTATTATTATCGGTAATTCCCGTATCGATTGACAATCGATACTTTCATCGAACACAATAGTGTCATAACACGCAAACATTTACTTTCACGAAGCAGAGCCATAACCTATTGCGATGTTCCTATCACCACTACGTAACACCAATGTAATCAATTAACACCTGCTAATTATCACCCGGTGGATAAACAGATAAAATATTCTTCTATTTACACCAATAAACATACATAAGCTAAATGTTATAAAACATTTACGACATGTAAGCCGGGATTTGTGGCGACTTCCACTTACAGCTCCATCTAACAAAGAAATACGTAACTACGGAGTTTCTGCTAATTCTGCATCGCGTTATTAATAATTCTCACACTAATTATATATATTTCAAAACATCAAATTTTAGATCGCGACCCGCCAGGCCTGATCTTTCTTTTGAATGGACATGATACCCGTTCCTCTAACCTATCTGTTTCATTTCTATGTAATTCGATCGATACCCCTCTTTACCTAATTTATAGGAGGAGGTTGGGAGAATAAGGTGGGTAGAGAAATCTTATTTTTTGGAGGTGTCAATGGAGGACGGTTTGCATATTTCATTATCTGATCCATTTGCATCCTTTGCGCTCTTTTCTTTTAATATATATATGATAGGCACGAATTAAGTCTTCATAAGGTAGAGTAGGGCTCCCTGCGGCACGATAGACTGACGATTTCAAGAAAGTGGCTGGTACCGTATGGATGCGGACTGCCCAAAACTGGGATGGTTGGCGCTCTTAGTTCCGCTCGTAGAACCGGGATGTTTTCATTCAACAAAAGACGGCAATAAGCTGAAGTAGAAGGCCTAAATAGGTATGTAATCAGACGGCTGTGTGTTCACTATTTATTACCAATACAAAAAGTGTCGGCAGCAATCGACCATCAAATCAAAAAAACAACATAAAAGCATGGGATTTGCCGTCGAAAGTCGTTCGATTTGAGTCGAACATCGTCACGGGTGGTCTGGTGAGAACTTAGAAAAGTACCTCGATAAATCGCAATTACATACCCTTCAAAACGGCAATTTTCTTCGTTTTAATCCATACCTACTTAAAGTTACAAAGAATGATTACAATAATCGCATTAGAAATATATCGAACATTAATTGAACCGATTACAGCATTCCTGTTCGATTGCTGCAAACAAGATTTCATAACTGACGATTTTCTATTCAATAACTTGCAAAATGTTCTATTTATAACCTAAAAAAATTAGGATAGTAAACCTTATATCAATAGCAATAAGTGTTACAACAGATTTGGATGAGTGGTTTGGGATTATGCCGGTTAAATTGAGCCAATACATGCAATGGGTGTGATGTGAAATTTGATTGTGGTGCTTCAATGTGAAGTAGTTTTTTTGGATATTAGTGCGAATTAATGTGATTGTAAAATGTCGTATATTGATGTACACATGGTGACAGTTAAGAATATGAAGTGCCGTTACATTTTGACCAAAAGTTTGTATAATCTGCAAATATTTGTTTCGGAGTTTGGGTGTTTTCTATGTATAATATGTATGTATTTACAAAAAAAAGTATATAAGTATTAATATCAGTTGTCTAGTATCCATAGTAACAAGCTCTGCTTAGTTTGGGACTAGATGGCGTTGTGTGTTAAAATGTCTGAAATATTTATTATTATTATTATTATTTAGGTGTCGTAAGGGCATCTCTGCCTCGGTGGCACAGTAGTAGAGTACGCAACTGGTGTTTGAGGTCTCGCGTTCAAATCACAGATTGTATAAGATGTTTGTGGGATCTACAAATATTGTTTTTGGAGTTTGGGTATTTTCTATATTTATTATAATATTTATTTTGAAAAAAAGTATATAAGTATTCTATAAAACTATTCTAGCTTTCAAAGTAAGCTCTGTTTATTTCGAAGCTTGTCCAACGTAATGTGTAACAAACCCTTTTGCTAGCAGGGTATAATAAGCCAGGAACTCCCTTATAAGGACTGTTGATGACGACACATTGCTACAGTCGTGTATAAGCTTGTCGAAGTCGATCAGTGGTCTTTGAATAGTCGAGAAAATATACTGTAATGTTAATATTATGCAAAGTTTTATTGGGTGCCATACTATGTTTTTTTATGGAATTAGGGGCAAACGAGCAGACGTATCGCCCGATGGTAAGCGATTACCGCCGCCCATGGACACCCGTAACACCAGAGGCGTCACAAGTGCGTTGCCGGCCTTGGAAGATGGGGAGAGGAATGAGGGAAGGCTTGGATTATGGGCCTCCGCTATCCTCACTCACACGGTGAAATACAGCGCAGGCGCTGTTTCACACCGGTTTTCTGTGAAGCCGTGGTATCACTCCGGTCGAGCCGGCCTATGCATTCCGAAGCGTGGCTCTCCCACGGTAGATGTCTCCCATGTTATGGGTAGTATAACAAATACCAGAGAAGAAACAATAGATATTTGTTCGCCAGTGTCATTTCAAAGTGTATCACTACATATATTTATACATTCGCGTTTCTAATTTATCATTTCTGTATGATATCGGTTTTTTTGATAAATTTTCTAAAAATGAATCCGATCCGATCCGAATACTAAACTTCATCAAAATCGTTTAGCCGTTACCAAGATTCAAATTATGTCTACAAGAATTGCTCGTTCAAAGGTATTAGATGCCATAATATTGACTGCCTCGGTGGGGCAGTGGTAGCGAATGCGACTGCTGTGCTTGAGGTCTCGGGTTCGATTCCCGTGTCGTTTCGTAGTTTGGATGTCTTCTATATATAATATGTATATATTTACAAAAAAAAAGTATATATGTATTTATATCAGTTATCTAGTACCCATAATACTAGCTCTGCTTAGTTTGGGACTAGATAGCGTTGTGTGTTAGATGTCCGAAATATTTACTTATGTTTTATTTATTAAATTCTTCTCTCTTTTTTCAGGTATGTACAAGCTTTAACTGAAATTATAAGGACATAGTTATTTGGTAAGTTGCATACACGACGCACATACAATTATATTGTATTTGAAAACTTCATAATTATATGTTTCAACGCGTAATTATAGCATACTGAAGGAACTAAGATGGTTTAAATTTATGCAAGTTTTTCGTGTCTGTTAAACACATCGGTACATACAGGCTGGCTCGACAAGTCTCTCTCTCTGCTCATTTAAAAAGACAACACCCGCATTAGGAACATATACTCCTGTGTCCAGTACAACAATTTGTGGATCCCATAAAGTGTTGTTAAGTGTGGGATTTGAATCCCCAACACTTGGCGTAGTAGTAAGCGGCGTGGCGACTACTTATACCACCCCCCAGCCATGCAATCGCAAAAAAATAAGTTTCTATTTCGTACAGCTATTTATATAATATATACAGTAAGTCGGATTTCGCAGTAAAGAGGAGACTATGTTGTTCCTCAAATAATCGTACCAAATTTCACTCAAATCAGTCCAGCGGTTTAGCTATGAAATCATAACAAACATGCAGACATAATGACTACACGGTTGGCCTATTGATTTCAGTGGTCGCCACGCCGCTTCCTATTGCGCCAAGTGTTGTGGGCTCAAATCCTACATGGGACAACACTTTGCGTGATCCATAAATTGTTGTTCTAAGTCTGGGTGTAATGTGTGTCCGTTTCATGTATGTTTGTAAAGATCCCCGTGACACAGGAATGTATATTGCAAACGCGGGAGTTGTCTACAAAAAATAAGAAAAAAAAGGCAGAGCTACTTTCGATTTCATCATATTACTAAGGATTTTGCTACGAACGCTTCTAATACTTAAAAGTACACAATAAAAATATATAATCTCTAAAATAAATAAACAAGACGATTAACTATTCAATGCCATAGTTTCTGAACACCGGCTTGAGCGATTTACATTAATGTTGCCATAAAATTAAACACTAATATAAAACTAAAATAAAAATCAATAAAACATTTATATTGAAATAAAATACACTATTAATATAACTTAATTATTAATAGAATCCCGTCACGGATACTTAACATTAATTAAATGTGCAATAAATAAAACAATTATTTATTAATGTTTATTTTAATTTAGACTGCCTCGCTGGCGCAGTGGTAGCGTATGCGACTGCTGTGCTAGATAGAGGTCTCGGGTTCGATTCCTGATTCGGACCAAATATTTGTATGATCTGCAAATATTGGTTTCGGAGTTTAGGTGTTTTCTATGTATAATATGTGTGTGTTTATGAAAATCGCTTTGGCTGTATCAGATATACAAAAAACACCACAACCCTAAGGGTGAACTGAATTCGAAGAGTAAACTAGTTGTCAATATATTTGAGTGCAATGACTTCCTAATAACAAATATCATAGGTGTTCGTAATGGCTTTACGTGCTCTCCGAAACACGGGAAGGAAACACCGCCATTTTCCATGCTCTGGACTGCCTTTAAGAATTTCTCGTAATAAAAACTCAACAGCTGTCAAACTCATGAATCGAACCCGAGACCTCTTGGCAAGCAGTTATACGCTAACCGCTAGACAACGAGGTAGATTAATGATTGAATTACACATCGAACATGTAAAGTCGTGAAAGTTAGAAATAAAAAAAATTGCAATATAATTATTTTAATATTTCACTTCACTTCTACTAAAGGGGGTCAGGGGTGGATCAATTTGGTAATAAATTGCGGTTTTTTTTGTAATTTCGTTGTTTACATAAAAATACACACTTAGTGTTGTAAATAAATCGAATTTCTCAATGACATGGATATACATATAAAAAAGATTAGTCACGAAATATTAAAATGTCTGTGTAACAAAATGTTAACATACAAGTACTATAAACATTAATAATAATAAATCCTTATTTCTATCTTTACAATATACTATAACCACTAACTATATATTAACCATTAACTAATACCTTTAAACGAGAATTTTTTTGTATATGTATATGAATCTCGAAAACGGCTTCAACGATTTTCATGAAAATTGTATCTTTATGTACGCAGAGGCTTTTAGGTTCTAGCTAGTATTTATTTTTAAACCCAACGCAAAAAGAGGGGTTTTATAAGTTTAACGCCGATGTCGGTCTGTGTGTGTCTCTCTCAGTGGTATCGTAGTTCTTAAACAAACCACCTTATTTCGCTGCGGTTTTTTTCATTTGAAAGCCAGTTTCCTTGCGGTGGTTCTTAGCTATGTTTGGTTAATATTGATCCAGCACTGTAAGAGTATCAGCTCTTTTCTGGCATTTTTGGTGTATGATTACTCGATTAACTGCTTGCGTAGGTTTTTTTTTAATTTTAATGTTAGTTATTATAAGACAAATATCCCAAAAATAATAAATATCGAGTTTAACTGAGTCATCCAGGCACTAATTTTATCAGAACTTCAATTATGGTTGAAATTAAAATTTCGCAACGAAACTTAATTAGAAAACCAGCTACAGTTTCTCCCTATCTTAGCAGCTCCATCTCCACGAACTCAAAAGGTGTTAGAAAGTATACGCTGTTGATAATTGCCATAAATACTGTTTATGCCCATACCACTTTCACTTATACGCACTGCTGTTATGGTACTAAGCTCATTAATTATGGACCGTAAGTGGTGTTTGACTGTTTCCCGTTTTAGAGTTCCTTTGAAAAAATGTGAATCATTGATATTTATTTTGTTTTATTTAATAATAATCTCAAGTTATATAGTCAACTGTCTTGGTGGCGCAGTGGTAGCGTATGTGAATTCTATTCTTGAGGTCTCAAGTTCCATTCCCCGGTCGAAATAAACTTTTGGATGATCTGCATATATTCGTTTCGGTGTTTAGGTGTTTTTTTTTATGTATAATTTGTATTTGCAAAAAAGGAATATATGTAGTAGTATTAGTTGTCTAGTACCCATAACACAAGCTCTGCTTAGCTTGGGACTAGATAACGTTGTGTGTTAGAAGTACAAATAAGATATATTTTATATTTATTTTATACTTCATTTACTAATCATAGCAAACTTTGTTTATACCTTTATTAGTATTAGTCTCTATACCTAAAGTCCGATCGTAAATAGTATAACTATGGGCCTCCGGTATCCTCACTCACTTGGCGCAAGCGCTGTTTCACGTCGGTTTTCTGTGAGACCGGTTTTTAAAGGTTTTATTTCTACCTTTTTAATCTATAATCTGTCTCAGTAACAGCAGAACACTATCTCCAAGTCACAGGAATAGTGACTTGGAGATTTTTTTTTCTTTTCTTTTTATTGACCACTCCCGCATTAGGAATATAAATTCCTGTGTCGCGGGGATCTTTACAAACATACATGAAACGGACACAAAGTACACCCAGACTTAGAACAACAATTTACGGATCACACAAAGTGTTGTCCCATGTAGGATTTGAACCCACAACACTTGGCGCAGTAGGAAGCGGAGTGGCGACCACTGAAATCACTAGGCCAACCGTGTAGTCAAGATAGTGACTAGTTTGGGAGTTAGAGTTGTTAATCTAATCATGTTACCTTGAACTTAACCTTATAAGTGCTCTAAGGCAATTGTAGAAATTTATTTATAACAATTAACGTTATTATTATTTGCAGTAATAGTGCCCTGCATAATCTGCTCCCTTAGACGTTTCTTAATCAGGAGTGTCACCACCCGGTGACACTCCTGATTTTTAATGGATCACTCCTCTCCATAATTCCTTTTATCAACAACCCATAATGTCCCACTGCTGGGCTCGGGTCTCCTCTCAGGAGAGGGTTAAGGCCATACGTCCTCACGCTGGCCAAGTGCGGGTTGGAGACTGGCAAGAATACGTTGTGACTACGTATCTTGCCGTTGGATGTTTTTAAACCGCCTGAATGCCTCCAACTAAGCTTCATGACTGTTATCGTATGACAACAACCGGGACCGACTGCTTCACGGACCTTCAAATCACGGAGACGCTCATGGTAACGTGCCACCAGCGGTCACCCATCCAGGTACTGACCGCGCCGTCGTTGCTTACCCTCGGTGATCGATTCTACTCACCGAGTGGTGCAACTGGGCTATGAGCACCTCATGGTAATTCCTTAAGTTCCTCTGAATTCAAATGAATCGAAAATCTGTATCTAATTAACTATAACATATTAGGTAAATATGAGAGACCCTTGTCATCAGACAGCGACACACACTTGACCGGTTTCGTTTGTCAGAGAGTTGTCAAACAACTAAACCACTTGTCTCATGGTAAGAGGTGATCTCACCTTAAAAGGTGAACATACACTTGTTTTCACATAACAATTAGCATTTAGAGATCGTTACTATAATAATAAATATATTCTGGATCATATTGATGGGTCTGTGAGTCTTGCGGTTAGTGACTACTCTGCCTGATGGAAAGCTTGAGCAGAAGTAGTGGTCACCATACTCATAGCTGATTCAGACAATGCAGTATGATGATCCACACTATGACGGTCCATTTAGATGCTTCTGCATTATGGAATGCCTCACAAAAATGCCTCGCATATATAGATATATTACATATATATATACAAACATTATATTCGTTATTAGTACACATGTAAAATAACAGGAACTTGATGCTATAGTGGAACTTTCTATTACATTACGATCTTTGCAAAGAAATGTCACGTGAATATATAAATATGCTCATTGTTTATTTACATACAATTAACTGGTACACGTGTAAAATGATTACATATAGAAAAAATGTCTTGAAAGTTAGTTCAATCCGTACTAGGACTGAACAAGTGTTCTAAATCAGAATTAGTGACCAGTCCCAACTTCGAACGGAGATCTTTGATGTACTCGTATATCCTCTACTACAATATGCATGTAACACATCTAAACCTTCCTCTTGGATTACTCTATCTATTGCTAGAAACTGTAATGAAATCCGTTGAGTACTTTAACAGATCTAAGTGAACAGACAGCGGAAGTAACTTCATTTTTTACAATGGAAAGATTAAACGCAAATTCATCTGAGTGCAGTCTACCACTGCACTATATTTGTTTATTTTTTATTTATTGAACTTTATTGTACACACTTATAACTTACAAATAGAAAGAAAAGAATTACAACATACAAATGTGACAATTGGCGGTCTTATCGCTCATGGCGATCTCTCACTGACAACCTTTATACGGATAATTTGGTGACATTAATTAGTGTACCAGTAGTAGGGTGCACTATATATTTGTTATAACTCTACAATCCAAAATAAATCTAATACCGCGGCCACACACTCGACGAGGAGCCAGGGAAATGGGCAGAGACATTATGTGGCAGCCTTACTTGCCCTGCTCGTGACGCTCGTCCAGCCCGGTGATCCATTTTTTGTCGGTTTTTTAGTAAGATTCAAAGGAACGGTAGTACGTTAGCACGTGTTTAATTATTTTAGTAATTTTAACAGGACGTTGCAGACAACTCCGTCGCCGCTCTTCAATGAATGATCGAATAAAAAAATATATACAGATAATATTAGCTAAAAACTTTTAACAAACTTTCTTGTTTTAATACATAAATAATTCGCTATGTGGTTAAAGCATAATGCTTCGTTGCATCGTCGACAATATTGTCGTTCATTGCAAGGCGAATACTAAAATGCGGAACATCGCAAGTAGGGGAGTGTGTGGCTGTTGGCAACCAGCAGCGCGAGGCGCCATGTGGCATGTGTGTGGTGTGTGTGAGAGCATAATGTGGCTGTAGTATTAAACTGTTCTTTTTATTTGCATAAGTATATGTCTGTTCACACCAAACCATGATTTGTGGGTCACATAGTGTTGTCCCTTGTGGGTATTAAACCCAGAACACTAAGCGCAGTAGAAAGCGGCGAAATAACAGCAGCAAGAGCCTTACAAGCCGATGAATATTACGTTACCTTTTATTCAAAGATTGTTGCTTCACAAACTGTACCTGGTACCTCACACTGACCTTAAACTATATTTTATTAACAATAGCGAATGCTTCTAAAAGTTTATTTAAAAGGTGTGTGTATCGGCCCGTGACCATCTAATCGAGGCTTATTAAATGTACGATCAACAAATACATATATGCTAAAGTTTTGTTACAAAAATAATTGAGCCCGCGGTGTTATCCGCCTAAAATTAATTAGCCTTAAATATTCCTTATATCAAAATCTATTTGCCAGTGAGAGGCCAAAATCGGTCTGGCCGTTCCAGAGATTAGCCAAACATTTAATAAAATATTATTCTGGCATATGTACCGTGTCTACATATGTATTTATTAAAAAGCGGTTATTTTAATATTTCAGACACTCCAAATTTATTTATTTGTATAGAAATTAATGAGGCTTCGAACCCGTGACCTATTACTCACATTGAGACACCGTATCCGTTACGCTATAGCCTAATTTGTTTCATGCGTAACAATGTGTAATGACGTTATCCAATAAACACAATCGCCTATTCTACAACAGTTTTGTTTGCACACCGTACATTAGAGGACTCAAATACTATGTGTATTGTGCAAACGTTACCATCTATTGTTCTTGACAAATTACTCGTTTCGGGTTCAGTATTAGAGTTATTTGATGTTAAGTAATTCAGACGGTACAGGTAACGTAACTTGAAATTTAAAGGTCTAGTTATTAGTATATAAAAGTTCTTTTATGAAATTTTTGAGGTTATGGCACGGACATTTCTTTATGATTTCTTCTTCTTCTTCTGTTGATGGAATGGCAACCAGCTAATCAACTATTTCTGCCAGTGTCAAGTGTTTAAAGTCTCCAAACCCTAAGTCTTTAAGTCTTCGTTGTGATGAATATAATGATAAAAAATATAAAAAATGTGGATGAGATGAAATGGGGACCGTTTTTCGAAAAAACAAAAAACGAACTCTTCATGATTTCTCCTTTGTAATGTTTAAATTCAAAATAATTTATACAATTAAGACACTGAGTGATATTTATCAACGTTAAACTGAAGCTACAGATAAGAATCATAGATCGACACAAACAGACGCCACAGATGTACTGTATTGTCAAGGTGAATTTGGCGAAAATACCAAAATATGTTTATATATACTTCCAGTTTCCAAAATGCGTATACATTGTGATACGTTTACTATAACATAACCCTGTGAGCCATTAGCATTAAACGCTAATACTACCTACTAATATTATAAACGAGCAAGTTTTTATGGATGGATGTTTGTTTCTCTTTCACGTAAAAACTACTCAACGGATTTGGATGAAACTTTACAGTAATATAGCTTATACATCTGAATAACACAAAGGCTAATATTTCCCGCGTTAAAAAATATATACGCGGTAGGAGTCACTGGTATAAAGTAGTAAAAAATATTGCAAAAACGGGGAAATACATTACTTTTGAGATGCAGCCAACTTCGTACTATACGGCCGACGTATCTTCAGAAGTCCGAACTTCGCGCAGAAGGTTGCGCAATAACTATATTTAGGAACAAAATGGTGGCATGACACCCTCAGGAACGGGTATTGGACATCCTTTTTTAGTTACATCATGCTTATAGGTTACTTCGAGGTAAAGTTTGTAGAGCCTTTGTTCAGTATACTTCTCAAACTCTGTAATGAGCGCACTGCACTTAGGTACTCAGTTCGGTCGTACTATATTCGACCATGCATTAATGCCTTAAGACTTTGAACTTGAAATCTTCATTCGGTAAAAAGAATTATATGTTCACAAACGGTGTGAAACTTAGTCCAATGGATGCGGAAATAATTATATATTATTAAGAATGTTAATTGTTTTAAATGTAACGTGAGAGATGGACATTGTGCAGCTACAAAGACCGTGGTAAATAGTTTCAGAGAAATATCTTGAGTTCATTTTTGACTTGTGTATGTTGAGAATTATTTTAACAATTAAAAACTACAGTATTAACAGCTGGTGTTGTTGCTTTTGAGTCTGATATTATTCAGTGTTTCATTTGTTAGAATTGTGTTTTTTAAAACTAAAATCATCGTTGTAAATATACATAGATAAATTCACATATAATTCTTCGGTGTATATATTTTAGTATAATATTTTTATACAATTTATATATCAGTATAATTTAATTTTTAAACCGCACGGTAGGCCTATAGACTTAGCAGCAATCGCGTCGCTTTCTACTGTGCCAAGTGTCGTGGGTTCAACTTCAAATCTCATGTGGGACAACACTTGGTCTGATCCACAAATTGGTGTTCTGAGTCTTGGTATTCTTTGTGTCACAGGATGTATAGTCCTAATGCGGGAGTTGTCTGCTATATAAACAAATAAATAAAATTGGAGTGTCTGTTTATAATATTAAAATAACCGCTTTTTACAATATGCATATGTATGTATACACGAAACATATACCAAAATAACATCTTTTACCAATTTGGTCTGTCTTTTTGTCAATTTCTCTGTTCTGGCTAATCTGGAACAGCTGGACCGATTTCGACGGAACTTTCACTAATAGATAGTTTATATAAAAAGGAGTAATATAGGTCACTTTTTTAGGCTTCACTGGGGCTCCAAACTTACTGATGGTGAGCTAATGTTTTCTATGTTACGTACTTTTCAACTTCAACCATGATAATATACACATATTAAACAAATAATTCATTAAAAAAGTTTCTTTTAAATACTAGCTTTTATTACTTCTTAATAAAAACAATAACTTTAAACCCTTTCATTTGATGCCCATATTGGGTGGGTTGTTCAGAAATATGTACGCCGCCATTTTGTTACGGCGCCCTTTTGGGTTAATAATAATACTGATTAAAATTAATTACATTGTCATCAGAACCAAGGCACATTTCAGCTCAATCGAAAATCGTGAAGTTGAGCTGAAATGTTGAGAATTTAACTTGTAAAACTTGATTACAGACAAACATAGGGACTGGCGAAACTAAATATGTAAAAAGCTTGGAAATCGGTTAGACGGTTTCGGAGTTCATCCTGAGCAACAACGTGATAAGAGATTCTATATAAAGAAATTGGATCCCCAAATGTGTTGCTAAGCGAAGAACTGAACTGTGGAATGAATTGTCGCCTGCTGTATTCCCCGACCAATACGACCCTCAAACTTTCAAGAAAAGAGCGTACTCCTTCTTAAAAGGCCGGCAACGCACTTGTGACGCCTCTGGTGTTGCGGGTGTCCATGGGCGGCGGTAATCGCTTACCAACAGGCATTACGGCTGCTCGTTTGCCTTACATACAATAAAGAAAACTAGAGAACTGCTTGACCAATTCGATACAATCTTTTTTATAAGCTTTTATTTACTTTCCTGTCCCGATGTCATCTGTAATCAAACCTTGCAAGTTAAATTTGAACCACTTCCCGATTTCCGATTAAGCTGAAATAAGAAATGTCCCTTGGTTCTGATGACAATGCAACTATATATATAATCGGTATTGTTATAAATCCAAAATGGCCGCCGTAACAAAATGGCGGCTTTCATACTTCTGAACAGCCCACCCAATATGGTATCAAATGAAAGGGCTTAAAGTTATTTTCTTTGTAACCAATTAATAAATGAATGTTTTTTTTTTTAATAAATCCTCTTCTATAAATCACTTGTTTAATATTTTCGTTAAGGCACAAAGAAGTTTCTTATGGAGAGAAAAAAACATAAAAAAACAACACTTATTTATTTATTCTGTTGGACTGGGACATACCAATAACTTTGACAGTACGAAGTCTGTCGGGGCGTCTAGTTATACATAATAATGAGGCTATACGGAGATCGTTTTTTGTTTTTGCGAAAGACGGTCCCCATTTCATGTCATCCACATTTTTTATATTTTTTATCATTAATTCCATCACGACGAAGACTTGAAGACTCGAAGACTTGAAATACTTGACATTGGCAGAAATAGCTGATCCGGCTGATTGCCATTCATCAAAAGAAGAAGAATGAGGCTATACAGTTTTAATATAATTTATAATCTGTTACAGTCGTTTTAACTTGCATATTTATATTGAATATGTCAATCAAGTAGCCTACGTAACATTTTTTTACAAACAGTTGAGAAAATATTCATAAAATATGTAAATAGGCATATAGAACTGGAATGTGTGCCATTCTAATATTAATTCGTCGACTAAATCCAAATAGCAGAGATTATGATGAAGATATAATAAACTAGTTTATGCCCGCGGTTCCGCCCGCGTATATGTCGGTTATCGCGGCAAATAGTAGCCTATGTGTTTTTCTGATGTATCATAAATTTTCATCCAAATCCGTTCAGTAGTTTTTGCGTAAAAGAGTAACAAACATCCTCACAAACTTTCACATTTATAATATTAGTATAGATATGATAATGTTATTAAATACATAAGTTATTGCTTATTAACTAATTTAGTTAACATATTTTATTAGTTTTGGTGTGTATAATAACACTATTTTATTTTGTAGGCATTTTCCCTCTTATTTAAGATAGTTTTGTTATTTTTGCTAGTAGCTATATATTATATTCGGCCATTTTAGTACACAACGCCATCTAGTCCCAAACTAAGCAGAGCTTGTACTATGGATACTAGACAACTGATATTAAAACTGACTACACGGTTGGCCTAGTGGTTTTAGTGGTGGCCACATTTACTTCCTACTGCGCCAAGTGTTGTGGGTTCAAATCCTACATAGGACAACACCTTGTTAGTCTGGGTGTACTTTGTGTCCGTTTCATGTATGTTTGTAAAGATCCCAGCGGCACAGGAATGTATATCTCTAATGCGGGAGTTGTCTAAAATAAAAAATAAGTATATACTTTTTTTGTAAATACACACATATTATACATAGAAAACACTATTTAATCGGTATTGATTTATTTGACTGGTTTATTGGCTTAGTGTTTAGTGACCCTGGCTGCTAAGCCAGAGGTGTTGGGTTCTTTTTCTTTTATGGATAGTGGCAAACGAGCAGACGTATCGCCTGATAGTAAGCGATTACCGCCACCCATGGACACCCGTAACACCAGAGGCGTCACAAGTGCGTTGCCGGCCTTGGGGATGGGGAGGGGGATGAGGGGAAGGGTTGGATTATGGGCCTCCGGTATCCTCGCCCACTCGGTGAAACACAGCGCAGGCGCTCCTGTCGAGCCGGCCCATGCATGCCGAAGCGTGGCTCTCCCACGGTCAAAATTCGGATCCCTGTCATGTTAATAAATTATATGATGAGCAATCAACTATCTCCAAGTAGAATCTAAATTGTCCTTCGTTATAAATTTCATGTTAGAGTTTTTGTTTTATCTTTAAATCAACATTAAATATTATGAAATTGACAAGACAGGACATTACATTACGTTTATTTTGTAAAAAAAAAACAACGACTACGTAAAAACTTTTAATACCATTTTTTGTTATATTTCGGACATCCGACACACAACGCCATCTAGTTCCAAGCTAAGCAGAGTTTGTGTTATGGGCACTAGACAACTTATACAAATACATGTATGCTTTTTTTTGTAAATACATACATATTGTACATAGAAAACACCCAAACTCCCAAACCAGTATTTGTAAACTAGTTGATCCGACCCGGGAATTGAACCCGAGACATCAATCACAGCAGCACACGCTACAATTGCGCCACCGAGTCTGTCAAAAACAAATTAAATAGTCCATGACAGGGGTAATTATTTTAACTACCCTTTCTCATAGTTACGCCATAATTGAGTAAAAGTGTGAGGTATCTATCTCCAATCACTCCTCCTCCATCCTTCCACACCAATCTCCAATTCGGCCACCAATCTCCAAATCTCCAAGAGCGGCACAATACGCTCCCACGAGCCAGGCAGTCAGTCTGCTCAACTCTCTGATTGCTCAGTACCCGGATATTGGCTTATTCCGTACGTATTTGAGTACATTTTTTATTAAATTTTGTATATTTTTCCTTAGTGGTAGGTAATATTAGTATGTAATAGGCATTAATTCCTGTTTTTAACATTATTTATTATTGAAATGGCTCGCTGTACGTGTTGGGCAAATTGTAAGTGCATTGAACAGCTGATTAAATAAATAAATAAATAAATTCTAGAGATGAAACTCTTGCTTTGCGAGTGTTCATCAGGAATTTCGTCCGCCCTATATGTCATACCCTAGACTGTACCCTAGTTCTTCTAACCATTGTTAAACCACCGCGAATAAGCAAGACTCATTACCACCGCACGTGTTTCCCGCCGACTACGATCCCGGGTCCTTTAAGCGGAGTTCACCAGGCCGCCATAGTGTGGAACAGCATACAGCAGAGTATAGCTTAACGAAGTCACTTTAGCAGGCTTTTAAATAAAAAATACTTACTATAAAAACTCGATATAGAATAATCGATACAAAGGTCACTCGATACTGTATCCAATCGGAAATGGTCACGGGCCATCGGCTCCGAATGATTCCGTCCATTTACGTAACCATTTATTATCTTTTATGTAATTTTGTTGAGCGGAAATCCTTTGGTAGATAATCGGTACTTGTGCTTTATGTAATTAGTAAGATATTGAAAGATAATTGTAGGTAAAGTACCAAATTTAGTGAAATACATACATGTAAACCGGTGTCAAACAGCTGTGTTTCACCGAGTGAGTGAGGATACCAGAGCTCCAAACTCAACCCCTCCCCCATCCCCCTCCTCATCTCCTCCTAATCCCCCAAAGGCTGACAATGCGCTTGTAACGCCTCTGGTGTTACGGGTGTCCATGGGCGGCGGCAATCACTTACCGTCAGGCGATACGTCTGCTTAACTTCACCGCTTGCTTACTTAATACATGTAAACTAGCCATTAGTAAATTGGTACTACTATATTGTGCTATTATGAATGTTAATTTTTTGTCCGTGGGAGAGCCAAGCCTCGACATGAATGGGCCGGCTCGACCTGAGTGATACCACGGCCTCACAGAAAACCGGTGTGAAACAGCGCTTACGCTGTGTTTCATCGAGTGAGTGAGGATACCGGAGGCCCATACCTCAATCCAACGCCCCCTATCCCCCTCACCATCCCCCTTCCCCCCAGGCCGCCATAGTGTGGATCACCATGCTGCATTGTTCTTTTTCGCATTGAGGATGGTGACCACCACTCTTGGATTCTGCTCATGCTTTCCATCAGGCAGGGCAGAGTCATTTTGGCAGCTTAAATATAAAAAAAAAAAAACATTTAAAGGGATTTTTGAGACTTTAACGGTTTACGGGGTGTAAGGGGGCGCGAACCACAATCTTTGGCGACCAGTTCATGTCACCGGCACGCGGTACACCCTGCTAAACAACGGACGAGGTTCTAGCGACCGAATGATGGCGGTATATCCATTCCAACAGTAGTCACTAAATATAGGCGGCGGCACGTAACTTGGCCAGATTTCGGCGTAGTGGGGGTAAGTCCGCGCGTAGTAGACTTAGAGCAACAAATCAAAACAAACAAAATCGAAGCGTAGTCTACTGACGCTGACGGCTACACCGATTTTTATGAAATTTTGAGTGCATATCGGGTAGTTCTGAGAATCCTGAACTGATAAGGGTTATCACAAATATATTTTTTATTTTTATGGTAAAACAACTTTTGCCGGGTTAGCTAGTATTATTATACTTGTTCGATTTTTACAGGAAACTACCCATTTTTAGAAGATACATCTGTTTAACAGCTATGAAGGTACAGACACTACTTATAACATACTGTAACTCTTTAACAAAAAGTAAATGTTATCACCTATAGTATGGGGCTTGGAACGTAACTTGGACAGATTTCGGCGTAAGTTTGAGCATAGCACACTTGATGCAACAAATCGAAACAAATAAAATCGAAGTATAATCGACTGACGCTCCAATCGCTTGCTCGGAACGGTGCTACTACAATCCTCTCGTCCCTCTAATAATCAACGGGACCTAAAAAACGACTTCAGCGCAGCTAACGAATCTGGCCAAGTTACGTGCCGGTCTCTATAGTTCAGCATAACTAACATACTTAGACATGCACTACATCCTGCCACAGCAATATCGACCTTACCTACTAATTACAGATTACTTTTGACCGTGCACTAGTTGTGGTACTTATAACAATATATTATGATCACGAAAGGGTTTTGCGTGTGGTAATCAACTTTATGTTTTGTAATTGTGTATGATGTTCCCCATCATTAACTGTAATGTAACCTTATTGTAACCTTGTAACTGTGTAGTTATAAGGTTACAATGGCGTAAGAAAGCGGTTCCCGGATCTCTCCCGTCTCAGGCGCAGAGTGGCACACCGTGTGGTTTTAGTCGGTTCGATTCCGACACACCGCCCCGCCGCAAACGTCGGTGGGGTGTAGGCCCGAGGGTTTCCATACGTAAAAAAAAAGGTTAAGGAATGGCGTGGTGGTTTGAATGGTCGTCTCGTCGCTTCTTACTGCGCTGTGTTGCGGGTTCATTCACAGGGGATAACACTTTGGGTGATCCGTAAATTGTAGTTCTGTGTATTGTTGTTCTGAGTCCGGATGTTCTTTGAGTCTGTTTGAAGTCTGTATGGCGACCAAACGCATGATTTATGCCTAGTACAAGAATCGTATTTTTGAAACGAAAAGATAATCTTGAATTTAAGTTTCGATGAAACTAAATTATTATATAGTTATTTTAAAACTAACAACCATGTTTTATTTTACTTAAATATCAATACATTCAATAAAATCGTAACTATTCGCTGTCAGTTCATGGAAGATATATTGGGAAAATGCTATAGAGGGCTTTATGAACGCAATAGAGCCCAAAACAATTATTTTTAGAATTTTTGTCTGTACCTTTGTGAATGCTAATCTCAGAAGCGGCTTAAACGATTTGAATACCATTTTAATAATGTATTTTGGTTTTCTCCACTTAAAGTTTAGTGTTTGTTTCATTTCAATCGGTTCGTAAATAAAAAAGTTATATCAGTTTGAAGAATCATCGCGATTAACAAACCTTTACGCGTGCGGAGCAGCATACAAATTGTTTTCTGTAATAATTTTTAACAAAATTTATCAAATAACTTCATTTAGTGCCATTAATCTCTAACTGCAAACACTAAGTAGAGGGATTACTCCATATAACAAATAAACAAGGTGACAGCTGTCATTTGGTAATTACCACAATACTATGAGCACTATCATTTCAATAATTAGTGACGTTATCAGACTCCCTTGTCAGGAACAAGAGTTTTAGCGAATTATTAAAAATGGACACTTGACATAATTCGAATTGATCTTTTGTTCCTTAACAAAATATTGAATTATTAAAAAAAACCCGACTGCATAGAATTTTTTAAATGTGTTTTTTTTTAATTTTATTGTACCCACTGTGTCACAATGTGTCACTCTCGCGTCTGAGACGAATCTATTGACACCACTCACATAAAAATACGACAAGGAGTTTAGGCTCTAAGGCGTGCCAAAGAAATATACATACATACACTCGAAAAAACATAACCCTTCTTCTTTTGCAATTGAGTAAAAAAATGGTTGTCTTGGAACTATCAATCGAGAATCCTTTTATTCTTTTAATATATAATTTACAGCCATGCCAACTGCTCAAGGGTTATCAGAATGCAAAATAAGCCGGGGACGACCTCCGCTGATATGGTGAACCAGTATGACCAAGCTCCTGAAGAGTGTGAATTTACTGGACCCGACACCCTTGACAGAATGTCTTGGCGCCGTGAAACAAGCAGATCCGATACCATCTAAAGTGAGAAAAGGCTACAAAGAAAGTAGAGAAAAACCGAAATTCAGACCATGCTTTTTCAACTAAAGGACCAAATATTTCTAACAGCGATTACAAAATGAAGTAGGTGCATTCTACCGATCCCGCTATCTGCTAATAGATTCGTAATAAATCACAGACTAGAACAAGGAAGCCGGTAACTGGCGGCTATAATACTTAATTGCTTTGCTATCCGAGTGTGAACTAGTGATGAGAACGGTGAAAAACAATATCGATCATAAAAGAAATACAAGTTGGACGTCTATGAACAGGAAATAGTCAATTGCACCTCTCTGTCTTTTCTCACTTTTTTCTATCAAAAAGTGAACCAACTCAAGGTTAACTGGTAGATAATGCCATTTGACATTAAGTCTCGTGCAATTGTAATGCAGAATGTATAAATAAATAAACTTTGGTGACATCATTTGACTGCCTCGGTGGCGCAGTGGTAGCGTACGCGACTGCTGTCCATGAGGTCTCGGGTTCGAATCCTGGGTCAGACCAAATGTTTGTATGATCTACAAATATTTGTTTCGGAGTTTGGGTGTTTTCTATGTATAATATGTATTTATTTACAAAAAAAAAAGTATTTATGTATTAATATCAGTTATCTAGTACCCATAATACAAGCTCTGCTTAGTTTGGGACTAGATGACGTTGTGTGTTAGATGTCCGAAATATTTATAAAAAAAAAATATTTATAATTTATTTATCATGAGCTTGAAACTTTTACTTTATGGTATAGGGGACAAATGAGTAAGTAGGTTACCAGATGGTAAACAATAACAGCTGGCTGATGATAATTAGAGTGTTACAAGTTTTATTCATCCCATGGGTGTCGTAAGTGGCGAGTAAGGAAGGTAATTACCCAAGACATCTGCAAGGAGAATAAAATTATGATACAAACCCAGTATTAAACCATGTGACTGCGACTAAAACCCCCTTTCTAAGGGGGTGGGGGGGGGGCATATCCAGACGTGGACCATTAAAGCTAGTATGTGATGTAATGTGTAGTGCATAGTTGCCGATTAGGCTTCCCGCGTGAAATAGGGAGTTCAGAATATTTTGGATATAAAATTGATACTAGCTTTCAGCAGTATTTTCCTATTCTTTGGTATATTTACGTTTTCGGGGGTAAGGTATACTCTGTTCTAGTCTAAATTTCTGACAACGTAAATTAGTATTGTATAGGTAGCATTTAAAATATTAATTAGGGATAACACTCTAAAACTAACCCAACTACTTTTAAATTTAAAAGTACACTCTCTAGCAAAGTCTTTAAATGTCAGAGAGTTAATATAATAAAATGCACATTGATTTCGATATCAACTCTCGCGCATCCCTAGTTGTACACAAACGTATGCGCAGGCGCGGGCAGCGCTAGGGCAACGTAACGGTGCTTCGCTTCCCGGTACCAGCTACGTTCCAACTATTATAGGTATTTTAGAATGCACTTAGTCTTGTTCGAACTTTTATTGTTCAATGTAGCTATGTTAGCTATCATGATTGCGGTTTAATATATGGAGTTTCATCACCCCCTGATCGCCTCTAGACATTCATTCTAAAGAGTAAGAAAATTTCACAAACCCATTACTTTATTCCGTCTGTCGAACTTGGTATAGTTGAAAAGAATCCCCTTTCAAAGGAAAAGCCTGTGTAAATTGTAGTAGACAGTTACACAGACTGCTGGTGATTAGTTGACGCATTGCATCAACAACCCATAATCTCTCACTGCTGGGCTCGGGTCTCTTCTCAGGAGAGGGTTAATGCCATACGTCCCCATGCTGGCTAAGTGCGGGTTGGGGACTGGCAAGAATACGTTGTGGCTACGTATCTTGCCGTTGGATGTTTTTAAGCCTCCAACTAAGCTTCACGACTGTTATTGTATAATAACAACCTGGACCGACTGCTTAATGTGACTCCGAATCACGGAGACGCTCATGGTAACATGCCACCAGCGGTCACCCATCCAGGTGCTGTTTCTAATCACCGAGTCCAACTGGGCTATGAGCGCCTTAGATTCACATTGAACAACTGTAAATAGAATATCTGGCAAGCAAACCAATATCTAATTGATGTATTTATACCTATTTCTTGGAGTGGATATTGAATAAACTTTCATAAACACGCAGAAATTTAAATTTTAAACAATGTCTGTAACAATACTACGGTTTCGGGCTATGCTAAGCAATAAATAAAAGCATTAAGCAGATATATGAATGTGAAAAGCATACTTTTACAAAGGCCTTCATGTTTGAATTCATACCTTACCGTCCGCACCAAAGACTTATGAAAGTACCTAATTAAACTGTCTACACTTTCTGACACGACTTGTAAATACATATTCTAGTATTACATGTACCTAAGTACCTACACAGGGTATAAATTAGCTGTAGAGGGCAACAACATTCATAAAACATGGGTTTTAAACATGCCATGCACAACTTTCCACATAAGAAAGCAGAGAAAATGGCCGACAATGAATTCAAAATGGCGGCATATGAGTATTGACAGGTATTGAATAGCGATACACGTCCTTGTATTATGTAAGGGATTATTTGAATGTTGTCATTCTTTTTGTGTGTGTAATAAGCAACATTTGTAAATCATGTATGTTACTGAAGAAATTAAAAAAGTTAAAATAGCCAATTGAATTCCGTACTTACAATAGTATAATTATACCTAAGTGCTGGTCGATTTTGAAGGATTCAAAATGTAATTTCAAAGGTAAGGAAAGGTCGGACTCATTTTATAAAGAAGGTTCAGACTTCACTTCACTCATTCAGAAAGGTTTTTGTAACCTAACCGCAGAATAAATGATATCATTTCAGTTGCTTTCATATGCAATCATATTTAATAGAATTTTTAAACATACCCCACGTTAATTTTGTCTTCAAAAAAATACTTGTCAAAATCAAGCCATCTTAAAATTCTACTTAATAAAAACGCCTACTTTGCAGTGCATTAATTTAAATTACTTAAATCAATTTTTAAGCCTCTAATTACTGCCCTGATCAATTTAAGAAGGCAACAAGAAATTAATCAAACTTACTTTTTTAGCCGCTGGCGGATACGCAATCAGGCGTGATTGAAAAAACAACTAATTAACAATAATAGAAGCAACATGATTGTGATGGTTGATCTTAGATGAGATTGGAATAAAAAAAAACCGGACCGTCAATTTTTTATGTAATAAGGGGCAAACGCCTGATGGTAAGCGATTACCACCGGCCATGGACACCCGCAATACTAGTTGCATCACAAGTGAGTTGCTGGTCATTGGGGAATGGGGAGATAGGTGTGGAGAGGGATGAGTGGAGGGATACTCCCCGTAAGGGCCTCAGGTACCCTCATTCACTAGGTGAAACACAGCATAAGTTTCACAACGGTTTTCTGTGAGACCGTGGTATCAGTCCGGTCGAGCCGGCCCATTCGTGCCAAAAGGTGGTTCTCCCATTGAAGCTATTTCTTGCAGGCAACCTTTAGAAAGATAAAACGACTGTAAATAGAAGAACTTGTGGGTAGTTATGTATATCAAATAGCAGTCGGATAGTTCTATATCACACTAGAAAAGTAGAACCAAATCCCGTGTGAGGTTTCAGTATTCTGTTGCTTTAGTAGTACTAAATAGATAAGAATTTAAAGTAATGACCTGCCTTTCATTTTATACTGCATACTGCAACTGCACTTACAAATGCTGGTTATTGGACAACCTGTATTCTTAAAATGTCAGATTTCTTAACAAACCAGACCTCAAAGGTCAAAATTCCATTCATACTTGTAAATACCTCCAAATAATCTTATCATAATTTGTTGTAGTTACACATAAGCATAGTTATCCCTCTATAAATAAAGAATCTATTCAAGTGTACCGGCCAGTTCGAGAGTCAAACGATGACTAAGCATGAACGTTCTTTATTCAAACACATCAGTGGTGCGTGTCGGCCAATACCGTTAGGGTATTCGACGCATGCCCTATTGGTTTCTTCGTAAACCGTTGAACACTGCTTTTTAATAATCGAATTTGCCATTGCTCATTACGAGTTTCTAGTAGGTATGTGCGTGAGTTGCGGCAAAATATTATGCTGTCGTGTAAACACTACACATGCGAACAAACTGTAAAGATTGCAAAATGGTTAACTGTTATTTATTACCTCAATTTTAACACCTCAATGTGTAGATATTATGACCGACGCGTATGTCGACACACGTTTTGTCGTTCGGTTTCATTGCAAATTTTAGTTTGTATGAATAAATTTTACATACAGTAGGTACCCTAATATATAAATAGTTAAGTTCTTTTTTCTTTTACTTGACCACTACTTCCTTTTTCTTCTGATGTAAAACGCAAACCAACAGTTACACTGACAGTTTTTATCTTATTTTGCTACTAACTCAGTAATTTTGTCCCCTCATTCTTTGTTCTCAAGAAATAAACACATATCCAACGACTTACTTTTTTCTTCTGTCATCAATTCATAATAACAGTCGTGTACTTCAAACTACTTCACATTTTAACTTACCCTTATTAAAAACAGCCATCAGCACTGCATTCCAAGGGGCGGTGTTCTACAACGGGTCTACACCGGCTCGGCTATACTTATTAACTGTAATCACTAGATAATATTTTTGACAGCTGTCAGACGAATATACTCTATGGTTTAACCTACTGACTTAATCATAGACTATTGTTTTTTTTATTACTTAAAACCTGTTTCATGAGTGTTCAGACAAATTATGTCAGGAATGAATAAAATGTTTATATTTAACATTTGTTTGTTAAGACATTATTACCTGTTTAGGATTTTTTAGTTAAAGCTTCGGATAAACGATCTAGAATGTTTTTAAGGCACAATTATAAATATATATTTCAGACATCTAACACAACGCCCTCTAGTCCAAAACTAAGCAGAGCTTATATTATGGGTACTATATAATAAATATATATATATATATATGTTATGGGTACTATATAATACATAGAATAAGAAAGAATATACCCAAACTCCGAAACAAATATTTAGTCCGACCCGGGAATTGAACCCGAGAACTCAAACACAGCAGTCGCATACGCTACCACTGTGCCAGCGAAGCAGTACGATGTTTAAATGACTGCATATTTTCAATCAAATACCATTAAAACATAATACTCAATACAAATGAATGAGGTTCACCATCTGAAAGGTGCTGACTGCCCAGGACAAATGTTACAAAAGGAAGGAAAACTGAACACTGATATTATCTCAATTCATCACGCCAGGGTGTTATTTTATAGTAATGTACGTATAACCTCGTGTTAAAGCGTTCACCACGCTGCTTCCTACTTTGTGTATTCCGCAAATTGTTGTTCTGAATCTGGGTGTACTTTGTGTCCGTTTCATGTATGTTTGTAAAATCCTCCGAGATACAGGACATGTTCGTGGTGCGGTAGTTGACTTACAAGAAAAAAAATTCGAAGCATCAACCTCTTTACTCTATAAATAAAAGGCGCGATAAAAACAAAGTAAAAAGACGATGACGATGACGCGTGTTCCATGAATTTTATTTAATGTTGAGCATTCAATGTACCTATAGAAGTTTTCTCTTTGGATCGTTTTTTGTTTTTTGGTCCCCATTTCATGTCATCCACATTTTTTATAGTTTTTATCATTATTTTCATCACGACTAAGATTTGAAGACTAGAAGACTTGAAGTCTTTAAACACTTGACATTGGCAGAAATGACTGGTTGTCATTTCATCAAAAGAAGAAAAAGAAGTTTTCACGTCAAAAAATACCGCGTATAAATAAAAAATGGCAGACAAAACTTTGACAAACTTCGTGTAGTCTCACGACTATAATCGTTTGTATATTTTTGTTTAATTTCCACGATAAAAAGTCATTTTCGGTCTAGCGATCATTAACCTTTTTAATTAATGCATAAAAAAGCAACTGTACTGTCCTATTGTATTTAAATGTTTATGATATGTAAAGCTTATTATAATGGAGAAAATGCTGTTTCTAGAGGGGTCAGCTATATCAAGTGTCAAGAGGCGAGTAAAAATAGGCAAAACTTAGTTGTAAAAAGGTTGTGATAAGAATGATAAAAGCGGACAAGTCAGAATAAGCATGATGAAGTATCTCCTATTTTTTACAAAAAAAAAATTAGTAGGAAATAATTGCGATTTAAATTTTAAGTTTAAAATTCACACCAAAACGCTCGGTGGTGTCATGGCGTCTGTTTGTGTCGAACGCGACGTCACCATTTGTCAACCAGTGTCAAATATAGCTATTAAAAAACAGTAAATTGATCGTCGGTTATATCCGAACAAAGTGACCTTAATACATAAGTGACATAACTCGCTCTGATTGGTGTTCAACTTAACATGGCGGATTGCTGTATTTTGTAGTTTTATTTTTCTTAATTAACTATTAATCTCGCTCTAAATATGAAAACCAATACGATTTTTATACTCTGTGAACCCCATTTCATTTGCCTATTGCATTGGCAAACTGGAATTTCTGTAAATACCTATAGATTTTTGCATCCATGTAATTGAAGCTTGCACAGAAATGAAGAAATGGGAGATGTTCTGACGTAGAGTTCTCATTCTATATTATTTATATTTATGTTATTTGGTTACTAAAACATGCCGAATCAGTTTCAATGTTTTTGTGTTTTTTTAGTTTTTACTCGACGGGTAATAGTTTTAGCGAACTATGTGATTGAATGTTTCACCGTAGCCTCTAAACTACTGAACTGATTCTAATTAAAGATATGACAAAATATTCGTAATAATAGCCCATGTGATATAGGCTGTATACTTTTATAAAACGTTTTAAATAGTCGGGTTTTAGTATTTTAATATTTTTGTTTTTACCAAACTGCGTCACTAATGTGTGTGTGTGTGTTTTTTTTTTACTAGGCACACTGTATAGTCTAGACGGCTAATAACGGTTTGATGATTTCTTGAGAGGTGTAAGATTCGTCTTAATTGTCAGAGTGAAAGAATTACAGCTGGACTGAATTCAAGGCCTCACAGAAATGTGAGGCCTTAAATTCAATCCGGTCAAACCCTACCCATTTTTTACGGCTTGGTGCAGAAGATCCGCACACAAGGCGTTGTCACGCAAATGCTGACGGGACATGAGGGGTCCTCCCAATACTTTCACCGCTTCAAGTGTCGGGTGACCCCGTCATGTATCTGCGACCCAACTCAGCAAGAGACTGTTTTGCATGTTATTTTTTAGTGCCCCGTATTCGGGTCACTACGGTATGAAGCTGAACAACGTCTTGGAGTACAGCTGGTGGAGAAAGAGGCACACCTCCTGATGAGCAACGTGAACACCCGGAAAAAGTTTTCTGCAATTTGCCGTAAGCATATTTCAGAAAGTAATAAATACAAATAAATGAGGAAGCAACAAAATTTAACAGAAAAATGAAAATAAATAGCACAATAAAGACTTGTGACGCAAGAGGTTGACAGTTTACATCAAAAAAAGAAAAAGAAAGAGCCGACCCATTTGCGGGGAAGAATAGTGCCTAATTATATTATTGGTTTTATTATTTATACAAGTATTTGCACGAACATTGAGTAAAATGACCAGTACTCTTGGATTCTTCTTATGCTTTCTATCAGGCAGAGTGGAGACACTGTGGCCTTCCTTTCTAAATAATACATTATGCGTTTGAAACATACACGTATTACAAATAAACACTTATTTAAATGCAATGACAGGAGTCGCGCACGATAACTTTAAATTTTTTAATAAAAATTATTTTAATTTAATTTAATATATATATTTTGCAACCGGTCTGTATGTCATTGAACACATATTTTGTAAAAACGTTAAGAAATTATGCAACTTATGTAAATATAAAATGCAGTCTGTGAATATAAAATTGGGTTTAGATAACACTAATACATTATAAATGATAAAACGCTAGTTTGACGTAAGTGGCGGCTTAGTTGGCGAGCATCTGTGTGTTCAGTTGCCTTTAATGGTACATTCCCAGGGGATCATATCCTCTGGGGATGCAGTCCTTTGTATAATGAACGTTATATAATGCCAAATAGCTTACAAATGATATCTGGGACAGTATACTATAGGGGATCTTGTGTCATGTCCGTCGCCCCCAACCAACCGGACCCGAGGTGGCGGCGCTTAGTGTTCCTGTGCGCCCCTCTTTGAAATCTCGAGGGGAGTCAAATACCTCACTCCTCTCGCTGACGAGATGTGGTCCGCAGCAGCGGGCCGGCACCAGTCGGGGATTGCGGATGCCTTTTAAGTTCTCGTGGTCCCTGGCGTAGGAGAGAGACGGAAACCTGGGAGTTTTAGTCAGTAAAAGTCTGACAGACCCCTTCGCTCTCTGCCCAGAGCGGAGGACATCCATGAGGATTTCCCCCCGTTAAAAAAAAAGGGGGGGATCTTGTGTCAACTGCGGTAAATTTCCTTGCGTTTAGGCGATTCTGCCATATATACTATAGAAATCAAATGGAGCTCACTTAGGACCCATGGTATTTTATCCGTGCTGCTTCCGGTTTGAAAAAGGTGTTTGCCTATTTTGTTCACCAAAGTTCACCACCAAGTTTCTTTCGCAAATGACCCACTCAGGATTAACTGGACTGGTCCTGTAGTAGGTTTAATGCTTAATGAAATGCCGCAAAATAAATACTTCAATTCAGTTTAGGTGAGCAATATGTATTGATTGCCTAGTTTGAGTTTAGTTTACATCAATTCGCTATCGATGTCGACGCGACTTCGACGTTGTAATTGGTGAAGGTTTCTGTATGGATCAATCGCAACTGCGAACACGGTTACCGTAACGATCGAATTAATTTGAAAATACTCACACAAAGCCCTTTCAGAGCATACAGCAATACTTGATTTATACATCACGTAGACGAGGCTTATAAGTTCCTATGAACTATACAACAAGTTTATATTTTTTATTGTCAAGATAAAATTACAATCTTATAGTTGTATCGCCGTTTATTACACGAACAGCGTTTCCTATTTATAATAATTTTATTCACCTACGTAACTTGTTTTGTAAGTCTTTAAAGTGATGTTTATCTAAAACATATACAAATTCAAACTTACTTTAATATATTGTTATATTAAAATATCATCAACTACAGCGTTTAGTAATCCACCGCTGGACATAGGTCTCTTAATAGAAAGGAGGTTTTTACCTACCATACCACACAGGTCTCTGGTTGTGCCTGTCTGGCCTAAGGTTTGTGTGTTTGTACCAAGTTTTTCTTCTCTTTACAGTTATGTCCTATATAGTTTGCTCACCTATTGGATGTATAGGGATGTGTAACTTAGTCCTGTACCACACGGAATAGTATAAACAATATAAGTCTAGTTTAAAACTTAGGAGAGGCAATAAAAATCCCATACGGGATAGTGTACCCTTCCATATGAACTAAATTGAATTGCTTGCCATGTCGTGTAGATTTCAACCCGTTTGTTACCGATCGATTCTAAATTGTCATAGCGTAATACTACATAGCCTTTACCTTCTTTAATAACTATAAAATTTTATCATAATGCAAAAATAATTATTCAAATAAAGCTTTGGGTTGCCGAGATAAGTGTTTAAGCAAAACTAACTTAAACTTAAGCTTTTAATAGTGATTTTAAGAATTAATGGAAATATACGGCTATACGGCTGACGTATCTTGACGTGTCTTAATCTAGGCTCTGCGAACTTAGCGCCTGCACACTCGAAGTAACCAAAAAGGGACGTCCAATACGCGTGCCTGAGGGTGTCGTGCCACCATTTTGTTCCTAAAGTTGTTGCCCAACCTTCTGCGCGAAGATACGCCGCTGTAATTGAAACTGTTTAGTATTAATTACAATCCTTGACCTCTAATAAATCGATGTTTAATATATTATTGACAGGTTTTAGTAAATTAAGATTATATAAGATATCCGTGGGATTTTTAAAAATCTGTTCATTCAAATCTTCTAATAATTTACAGTAATAATACCATAAATGTTTTACATCTAAATGTTACCATTTTCTCACCGAAGCATTTAATTATAGTCTATAATTTATAGAGAAGGATAAATTATTACATTCT
Organism: Hyphantria cunea; assembly: GCA_003709505.1. Classification (NCBI taxonomy): domain Eukaryota; kingdom Metazoa; phylum Arthropoda; class Insecta; order Lepidoptera; family Erebidae; genus Hyphantria; species Hyphantria cunea. Next base: position 613,093 of record PKRV01000906.1, on the reverse strand, counting down.
GTTTTAATGAGTTTGACAACCTGTCTTTTAGCCGTGTTTAAAAGAGTTTTGGTACGAAACATCATATTATATTTTACTTGTTTAATGACAAGGTTGGAGGAAATATAAAAAGTAAATGTCATTTTAAATGGATTCATAAATATTATTGATTGCAGGAAATTACATCAGTTTAGGTGCAAGGATTCAAGGAGGGCTGGCTACAGACTGGTGTCTCAAAATAGTCTTAAGGGCACTATTCCTTGACATTAAAGATCTATTTAGAGGAGATCGGTTTTTGTTTTTTTTTGAAAGACGGTCCCCATTTCATCTGATCCACATTTTTTATCATTATTTTCATCACGACGAAGACTTGAAGACTGGAAGACTTCAGATTCGAAGACTTTAAACACTTGACATTGGCAGAAATAACTAATTAGCTGGTTGCAATTTCATAAAAAGAAGAAGAAGAACATCTATTTAGTTTTGTTTTGACAAAAATACATGTTTGTCATTTCATTCATGTCATTTGCGCGCCAACTTGTTTGTTAGTCCGATATGTCACATGACAACTATTTTAATGTTTAGTAAACTTTCTTATGTAATATTTGATAAAATAAATAATCAGCTTGCTTCATCTTATTAAAAGTATATTTTTAATATTCAGATGGAAGTGATTAGACCTGATTACAAAATGGCCGACTTTTAACAGCGGTGATAAAAACTGACCTCCTTAGTCTTGAATCTGAATCTAACTTGGTCAATGAGTTGTTTTTTTGTTGTTGTTTTCTTTAGAAAAGGTTACAACTATGATTTATTTGTGATGTGGTATTTGAAGTTAAAATAAATGACTTAAATTATAAATGAGTAATATAAGTATATTCAAGAAAAGAAAATAAAATAGATCGTCTGCTTTTTCATATTTAGTTTGTACAAAAAAACTGAGTAAAATGAATTTCAACAGATTCCCTTTTTGAAAGAGCGGTAGCGCACTTCTGACGCCTCTGGGGGTGTTCATGGGCGGAGGTAATCGCTTACCTTGAATTTTTACTACATAAGTAATATACCTTCTTCTTATTTTGATGAGATGGCAACCAGCCGGATCAGCTATTCATCCCAATGTCAAGTATTTAAAGTCTTCTTGACTGCCTCTGTGGCGCAGTGGTAGCGAATGCGACTGCTGTGCTAGAGGTCTCGGGTTCGATTCCTGAGTCGGACTAAATGTTTGTATAATCTGCAAATATTTGTTTCGGAGTTTGGGTGTTTTCTATGTATAATATGTATGTATTTACAAAAAAAAGTATATAAGTATTAATATCAGTTGTCTAGTACCCATAGTAAAAGCTCTGCTTAGTTTGGGACTAGATGGCGTTGTGTGCTAAAATGTCTGAAATATTTATTTATTTATTTATTTATCTTCAATTCTAAGCGAAGACTTAGTCTTCAAGTCTTCGTCGTCATGGAATTAATGATAAAAATATAAAAATTTGGATGACATGAAATGGGGACCGTCTTTCGCAAAAACAAAAAACGATCTCCGTAATATACCTTACGAATGGTTAATGAATTCGCCACTATTAAAAATGATAAGCCAGTGACATTTTTAAAAAGGCATAGATAAAATTTTAAACAAAATGAAAAATTAAATTAAATGATAAGTAATTAATTAATGTTCCAATTTCAAAACAAACTAAAAGTAATACAAGGTTTATTTATCTATAATTCAACATATTATTTTATTCCGAGCTTAGAATTACATTCTCCATGTCTTGCGAATCAATGTTGCCATTCAACTTTTAAAATCTAACTAAACATAACGATTGCACGATACATATATGGTCTACAGAAGCACTTATGGAGAAATGCTTGTACACAATTTGTTGTGATTGCGTAGCGGTGTGTTCCAACCGAAAGAGCTCGTACTAGGAAATGTAAATGTGGGTTTGCACAAATATTGCGTTTCTTGTACCGAGTATGTGTGCATTTTGTGTTTGGCTTTATTGTTTCGTGGATTACAGGCACAGACTTATCTAACTTTGACAAAGTTTTTATTTTATGGAATTGGTGGCAAACGAGGAGACTTATCGCCTTATGGTAAGCAATTACCGCCGACCATGGACACCCATAACACCAGAAGCGTCACAAGTGCATTGCCGGCCTTTGATGGTTGTACAGGGTGACGGGGGAGACGTTGGGTTATGGACCTCCGGTATCCTCACTCACTCTGTGAAACACAGTGCAGGTGCTGTTTCACACCGGTTTTCTGTGAGGCCTCTCACTCAGGTCGGACTGTCGACTGACTATCATGCATGCCGAAGCATAGCTCTCCCAAGATGTGTTCCCCATTTTATTTGAAAAAAGCACAATGTGTGACTATATAAAAGGTTTTCGTTAGACCCTTTCAATGACTAGACAACTCCCTGACGTCTACCCTCATTTGAAGTTTGTATAACACCATTTTTTTGTTAGGCTGTGGCACGGTAGTCGAGTCTACTACAGTCAGGCAAGAAGAGCCACGCTTCAGCATGCATGGACAGGCTCAACCGGAATGATACCACGGCCTCACAGAAAACCAGTGTGAAACAGCGCCTGCGCTTTATTTCACCGGGTGAGTGAGGATACCGGAGGCCTATAGATCAAACCCACTCTCCATGTCCCTTTCCATTCCACAAAGGCCAACAACGCTCTTGTGACACCTCTGGTGTTTTGGGTGTCCATGGGCCGTGATAATCGCTTACCATCAAGCGATACGATCGTTCGTTTGCCCCCTATACCATCAAAAAACACAACATAGAAAAAATCATGAAAACGCCAGTCAGAATGCTGATGATGTGTATTCTTAGAAACTTTTTTTGCTCTTGCAACCCCACCAACAGCTGGTTTAAAATACAGTTTTTTAAACTAATTTTCAATCCGTCACCAATTTTAAATTGTATTTATAAACATATAAGACTTCCCGTCACGTTGGTCGGTGCATAGAAAAGTGAGAACATTGACATTCAGCTCTTGTGGCTTCGTTTGGTATTCAATCGTCGTTCTTGTGGTAACGTGTGAATGTTTGACTTTTGTTTTTATTGTGGAATTATAATGAAACTTGAATTATACATAGACATAATTTACAACTAGCATATTCATCATTATATGTTGACAAGAACACCCCGCAAAATCGTCTGCGATTCCTTTTGTCTGTGGCGTGATGTTATACGGCATGGCCAATTTTGATTACTATAAAAAAAGGTTATAGTTAGCCAACCTAATATGCGCGGGCTGTTTTTTAGATCTTTTAAAAGGGAATATCTCTTTTTTTTGCAACATATTTCATTGATACTCCGCTCCTTTTGATCTTAGCATGATGATATATGGTCGTAGCCCATAGCCTCCTCGAAAACTGGGCTATTTAACAGTGAAAGACATTTTCATATAGATTTAGGTGTTTATAAATACATGCGGTAGCAAGTACTGACATCCACACACATAGTTTCCAGTGGCACTTCCTTGCTTCAGCACTATTCGCCGTCTCCAACAAAGCGTATTTTTTTACATAGAAAAACTGGTGTTATGGGTTACCGAGAGTTTTTGATTTTCTACCACAAAGATCATCATCACAACGTTCAGTCCTGACCTGCCCGCATCCAACATCCGCTAAAATAATATTAAATGAAACACATAAAACTCATTAAATGTCATTGAAAAAGTACATAAATAGCAAGCCCGTGCAAATCACAACGAACATGACAATGTTTTACACATTAATGACAGTTCACGATGACAGATATAGGCGCGAAAGTCTGAATTGCACAGATTAATAAAATAAGTAACAGTTACTTAAACAGTAACCTCTTATTCTGGGAGATCTCAATAGATCACAACTCTCTTTTGGATACGCTTGACTTAGAGGTGATTATGGACTATGGTAATCACTTATCTCCAAGTGATTGTTCCGCTCCTTCACTCCCTGTTACATAAACTTCGAAAAACCTGAGTACTGTGTCCACTGTCCATATATCATTCCTATAATTAGAGCAACCACTTAGATTTTAACTGAAAATAGTAACAAATAAAATCTTGTAAATCATTTCTCATATCACAATGTGTATTACTGTCAACACACCTGTCATTACCGTAACGAGACTGTCAAAAACATTAGCTCATCCCGCCGTAACGACAACTACACGCAATTCTTGTCTATGGCCACGAATAATCGTTACGTAATAGATATTAGTATAGGCACACGTAGAGCGGTAGGTGGGAGGAATAACTAAACGCTTTGTGTCATAATAACAGAACCTTATTAGTGCGATGTGTCGTAGTCTATGGTACGGTGACCCTTAGAAATGTGGTATAATTAATTAAGTTAGCCGTTAGTTCGAAATTCTTTTAACTTTTATAACTATATTATATAATGCGTATATTATGTAAGTGGTAGTGTTTGATGGATTGATGGGTTGTTGGTGTAGTTGTTAGTGAACCTGACTGCTAATCCCTATATCTTGAGTTCGATCCCCACCGAGGACAATATATATTCAATGATGGGCGCGATCATTGGTTTTGTGACTTCCTTTATTTTATCACTATAAAATGCATGTGTTTAATAATATAGAAGTTTATTTAGTAATATAATATGTGTCTGGTTGATAACTATACGATTATTCCCTTTATTCCCTATTAAGTGGTACTTTTGTTGCTTACACATGAAGGGTTTTGCCCATAATCACCTCGCTGGCCAAGCGGGTTGGTGAACGCACTTGGCAAACCCATTTAGGGTTAAGACGTGATTTATACATAATTCATAGTCGTTAGAAAGCATGGATTGAGTAAGACTAACGAATTCTTTTTCTTGCAAAAAGGATTAAATAGAACTTGAAATGAATACTGTGTCGCGGGGGACTCTTTAACTCATAACCGAACACAGTAAACACATGGGATCTTTTTTTTTACGTTTGGGCCCTCGAGCCTTCACCGCACCGGGATTCGCGGCGTTTTATGTGACGGAATCGAACCGACTAAAACCACACGGTGTGCACTCTGCGCCTGAGACGGGAGGGATCCGGGAACCGCTTTCTTACGCCATCCGGACTCCCAGCGCCTGCCCCCACTGAAGCGGGCACCGTCTGATAAACACATGGGACCTAAGCTATGGAACTAAACATGTGGATAATAGAGACAGAAGACTAGGAAATGATGATGTAAGAAGAATGATCTATAGGCTAATTTTGTTAAAATCTAGACAGTTTACGGTCGAGGTGACGTTGAGATCAAATGGTCTAAGTTCTCCCTAGTGTAGTCTGAGACTGGCCGTCATTGGGGTAGATTTTATTTGAAGAACCATACACTCATGGCCATACATGGCTCTTACGTGCCTAAGGAACTGAAGTCAAGGCCCGAAGATATTTTCCATCCCATCACAAAAAAGACAATTTTACATGTTACATGATTGATGATGATGACCCTTCAGACAACCAATTGCATTCTAAATTTTATTGAAAAGCTAAGAACCTATCAAAGTATGTAGTGTCTCCAAGAGTTACGGTGACTGATCACTATCGTTCTTCTCGTATGTTTAACATCTCAGATTTAGCAAAAAAAAAGGCTGAACTATTGTCATGTCAAAAAAAGTCTAAGCCATTGCTTACTTAAGTCAGCGAAATAATAAGTGAAAGCTCACAAGTACATTATTGGATGCACCTCACAGTCAGCGCGTGCGCAGCATAACAATATAGCTATCTCGCTTTTATACGCGACAAAGACATTCGTGAGAATTTATACTGATAATCTGCAAGTTGATGTCATCTTTAGAAGTTTGGCGGTTAGTAGGGCGCGCCATTGTTGTGTAGGTCAATAACCTTATATCTTATAGGATCCATGGGAATATTTCTAACTGTTTTTTTAATCTCATTTAGCTGATCTAGTAGCTAGAACGGTCAAAATGATGTCAAAAGTCATAATGATCATGTGAAGTCCCGATTAGTATTCGATCATCTTATTATTTGACAGAATCAAATGGCATCGGTAAATGTCATGTTAGTTTATATTTGTGCGCCTGATATCTCTCTGATCGTGTCGGTTAACTGTCCCATCAGATTATGAGAGAGAGGGAACAGAGAGTGCCTGTGTTTGCGCACACATTTGTGCACTATAATATCTCCAGCATAGTTGGCTGTTCTCTGTTGAGACTTGCTGCCGTGGCCGAAATCGGCGAGGGGAATATCATCTTCAGTTTGTATTTATTTAGGGTTCCTTTTCTTAAAATGATTGTAGCGTGAATAATATTTTTTACAAGATCGTCGCCATCGAAACAATACTTAATGACAGTCGACTGCTCATAGCTCAGTTGCACTCGGTGATTACAAACAATCACCGAGGGTAAGCAACAACGACGCAGTCAGTACCTGGATGGGTGACCGCTTGTGGCATGTTACCATGAGCGACTGCGTGATTCGGAGGTCACGTTAAGCAGTCGGTCCCGGTTGTTATCATAGGATAACAACCGGGAACAAACGGATCAGTCGTGAAGCTTAGTTGGAGGCCTTCGGGCGGCTTAAAAACATCCAACGGTAAGATTACGTAGCCACAACGTTGTCTTGCCAGTCCCCAACCCGCACTTGGCCAACGTGGGGACGTATGGCCTTAACCCTCTCCTGAGAGGAGACCCGAGCCCAGCAGTGGGACATTATGGGTTGTTGATGATGATGACTGATTAAGTGATGCAGATGAAATAAGGAAGTCTTACGGTTTGTTGATATCACTAACATGTTCTTATCTTTCGTTGCAGGGGTCAGACCCTCGCGTGGCGACGTGCCGCGGACGGCTGCAGACCCGCCGGTGTCAGCTCAATCAGGAAATCAACAAGGAGTTGAGACTTCGGGCTGGAGCTGAGAATTTGTTCAAGGTACGTATACATACTCACTATGTATAATACTGTCTGCAGAAATGGGTAGGCAGAGACGTAATAAACATAAAGTTTTTGACAATGTTATTTTTGGTTCACTGAAGTAATACGGATAATATTGTATTGACGTTGAAATGAAATTAAAAACCATAGGAAAGTGTTTGGTATAAAGAAAGAGATGGAGATAGGTACATAAAATGGGAGGCAAATCATCAACAACCCATTATGTCCCACTGCTGGGCTCGGTTCTCCTCTCAGAAGAGGGTTAAGGCCATACGTCCCCACGCTGGCCAAGTGCGGCCTGGGGACAGGCAAGAATACGTTGTGGCTACGTATCTTGCCGTTAGATGTTTTTAAGCCGCCCGAAGGCATCCTACTAAGCTGCTTAACGTGACCTCCGAATCACGGAGACGCTCATGGTAATATGCAACCAACGGCCACCCATCCAGGTACTGACCGCGTCGTTGTTGCTTACCCTCGGTGATTGTTTCTAATCACCGAGTGCAACTGAGCTATGAGCGCCTCATGGCCCAAATGGGAGGCAAAACATAATGGAAATACCCATTTCACTTTCTTTTTTTTACTAAAACGATTACATTTCCTAGAGACTTAGCGTCAGACAGGCCATGAAAGAAACAAGCTAAAACCTTTCACTACATTACATATTGCGCCGATCACAAACACGATTGGTAGGGGTTTGAAAATTTTTGATGGCCTCGGCCTTATCATTTCATACAAAATTGTACCAGACCTATTGATTTAATACAATAGGGTAAATGACAACTAAGTCAAATTAGTTACTTTTTATCATCTGTCAAAGACTACTCAATTGACAATATATTTCAGTGATTATTTAATTAAATTTTTTTAACAAATGAAAAGCTGTATTATTTATATTTTCCGAGTTGCTTTGTGATATTCGTTGTAATGTATTCATATAATGTAATCATTCAGTCTAGATATGATGTACGAGTATGGATGTATGTAAAGTATGTATTTAGAGAGAGAGAGAGAGAGAGAGATATATATATATATGCATTTAATGCCGGCAAACATACACATATATATTTGTATGTTTATCAGCGGTCCGGCTACCATAGTAATGGCTCTGCATGATTTACACCCAGACTGCTGTGTGTCAATTGTGTGAGATTAAAGCTATTGGAGTTGCCAGCTAAATTTAGAAATTAAGAAACCTCCTATGTATGCACTTAATCTAGTAATCATACGCCATTGCCTTACATCATTTTGTAAAAAAGCTGATAGTCTTACACTGCTGAACCGATATTAACCAAACATAGATAAGCACCACCACAAGGAAACTGGCTTTCAAATGTAAAAAACCGCATCGAAATCGGTCGATGCCACAGACAGACACACACATACAGAGACAGACAGACATCGATGTCACACCCCTCTTTTTGCGTCGGGGGTTAAAAAATAAATTTATTCATGAAGAAAATGTTACCAGCGTAAGTTATTAACATTTATGTCGCGTGCAAATCACTTATTACTGCTTTTGCAATCACCCATAAATACGGTAAAGGAAGCACGTACTGATTGACACTTTCACTGCGAGACAATACAAAATAATTTGTACCTATTCAAGTTTGCAGCTGTTCTGTTCTGTAAGTGACAGAATTTCGCTTAAAGATTTACATACGACTTAAATTCCGTTAGGCAGCGTAGCTCATAGATACAAATAAATATAATTGAAGTGTATGTTTGTAATTTCAAATTAACAACCTATCAGTTAATGCATATAATAGTATAAAGGTACTTGCATTAAATAGGCAATTTCTAAATTTTTGGCTGTCTGTGTGCCTGTTAGTTCGGGGCAATCTCTGGAACGGCTTGGCCAATTTTGACCCAACTTTGACTAGATTCATCCCGAAGTTTATCCCGCCGTTTCTGCTGTATAGGGTACAACCGCGCGGCACAGCTAGATACACTTCCGCCGTTCCACTCCACCTGCGGGCAGACATGCTTCAACCTTTAAAAGGACCATTCCGTCACTGGAAGTTCACTATTCGATATGACTATAATAAAATAAAATGTGGTGTCGTGGGACACCAGGTAGGAACGAAGTTCCTTCGGCTAATGTAGAATCGACACAAATTGCAAAAAAAATCGTCCTCGAAAGAGGGAGAAAGAGAAAGGTATTATACACTACTCGCTTGTGTATGCGACTGTCGCGCCTGCGCACGTCTCATTTAACGGGTTTATTCCACGCACTTTTTTCCACGGATTTTTTCTTACGGTTTTACTATCACATTTTTTTCAGTTCGGTCGCGCAGCAAAATCCCTATCCCCTCCAAGCCTGCCGTAAGGAACTTCGTTCCAATAACATTGTTGACTCTTTCTGATACATTATGGGGGGTGAGCATTCTTTTTTTATGTATGGCCCTGCCAATATGACTCTACTCAGCCTGATGGAAAGCATAAGCAGAGTCCAAGAGTGGTGGACACCATACTCATTGCGAATGCAGACAATGCAACAATGCAGCATGGTGAACAACATGGCGGCCTAGTGATGTTTCTGCGGTCTCGCCCTCACCAACGAAATACGACAGCACGAACGCTGTCATTTTAGGTTGATCTTCTGTGCTAGGGTAGTACCGCCTCGTTGGAGCCGGCCCGTTCTTACTGATATCAGCGTGGCTCTAATACCTTACTACTATATACAGTATACATATTTATCTTAATCTATTAATTTATCCAGACCCCGTTCAGAGGTTCTGGTGCAATGAAATAAAAAACAAATATTCATACTCACAAACATTCGCGTTTATTGATATTATCAATGAGATGATTAAAATATCAAGTAGAAGTATAACTCAAAAAACGTTGGACGTGCCCATCGGTTGACCCCTTAAGAACAAAGACACAACAGGACGTCGACCCCCCATTGTGAGGTGCTCATGACCGTAAACTCCTTAGGTCCGTGACCTCAACCTTGAACTTTATTCAATAATGACTAAAAGGGTTGGGTGCGAAAATGTTTTTTGTAAAAGTTAGTCACCTTGTTAACAAATTAACTTACTCATTAAAGAGACTTAGATCACTTTCTGTTTTCTGAAAGCTAAAAATGAAATAAATGAATGAACAAATGTTTGAATGAATGGCAGAGCCTGTACGATTGTAACCAGACTGTAATACAAACTTATATCTTTCAAAATACATACATATTAAAGATAAATTACACCCAGATAAAGAAGAAATATCTTACTCATTTCACCAATATCTGTCCCGGTTGGGAAACGAACTTACTACCTCTTGCAACTACGGTCACTAACCACAAGACCGGGGTAACAGAAATATTACCCATCATCATGAATTAATGTTACATTCCAACCAAATGATTATTTAAAGTTATTGAAAAAAGCTAAAACTGGCACCATTATTGCATAATTGACAAAGTACAATAATATTCTTTTGATGACTTGGCAACCAGCCGGATCAGCTATTTCTGCCAATGTCAAGTATTTAATGCCTTCAATTCTAAGTCTTCCGAGTCTTCAAGTCTTTGTCGTGATGGAATTAATGATAACAAATATAAAAAATGTGGATGACATGAAATGGGGACCGTCTTTCGCAAAAACATAAAAAAAACAATAATATATATTTTTTTTGGATATGGCAATCTGTGCCGGTGTCGACAATTCTGCCAATGACATATGAATGTAAGAGATTAGTGTGTTAAAAAAAAAATACAAAGATAGCAAAGTGAAGAAGGAAGAAGGAAAACTGATTAAAGTTTAATGGAATTACAACGTATGAAAGTCATTAACGCCTGAATGAGTTCTGGCGATGAATAGGTTAAAAGAGAAGAGAAATTAATAGGGGTGAGGATCTTTAAGTTTCTTAAAAAGCCATATAAGTCCAAAGATGGATTGTTTTTCAATAATATTCTTAAAAATCATTTTCATTAACAGCTGTCAGATTTGACAGCTGTCAGTTGGTGCCATAACTTTCTAACTGCATTTTTCCTCTATGGAACTTGAAAACCAAGATGAACATTTTGGTGTTTGTGTGTATGTTTGAATGACTGAGAAGAAGAAAAGAGAAAACACTTCATTACTACTACTACATTTTTTAGGCATAAGGCGTAGCTTATGTGTTAATCCAGATGGTCTGTTGTCTCCATATCAATCTTATTAGAATTGCTTCATATTTCACCATAACGAAGTACAAAATAAAAATATTATACATACAAATTTTCGCCATTACAATATTATTGTGACCAACATCCCTGTTGCTTATCACATCCATCTTAAAACTTTCTCCTTGCTACATCGTTACAGCTTCAATAGACAATATGAAAACTATTTCATGTATTAATATTTCTTTTTATTTCCATAGGCAACGACAAACAGAAAACTTCGGGAGACTGTGGCACTGGAGTTGAGCTTCGTGAATTCAAACCTGCAACTCCTGAAAGAGCAACTTGCTGAACTCAACTCGTCTGTGGAACTATACCAGAGCGACAAGTAAGTATCTAATCAAACTTACGAAACTCAACTTGAGTTTCGTAAGTTTGATTAGATAATGACGCAACAATACTTTTATTTTTTTTTATTTTTTCCAATAACATATCAGTGTTGTTTAAATCTATCGGACTTCATAAAATTAATAGGAAGGGCAATTTTCGCATTACCTTTTTTTATATCTGACAAGAACACGCTCTACTTTACTACGGGAATATCTTTTGTAACATTTATGAGATCCAGTGTAGATTGTAATATAATTTATTTGCGTGTTGATATTAGGAGTTACCTTCAGTTTTTATTGAAACTAACTCATTTAACTAAACAAATATGATTGTTTTGAAGAGCCTAGAAGGAGATCTATATCCAGTAATGGACGATTTGAATGGTTTTGGTTTCTAACTTTGGACGAATGACAATAAACCAAACATACTCTTTAACTTTATAGTATTAGATCAAAGCCTAATTTCTTAAAAATCATATTCTTCTCAGGATAAATTGAAACTATAAACACCATCAAAACATTAAATAAATAGACAGATACGGAACCATCTCTAGCTAAACCTACTCTCGATTAATTAAAAAAGAACCTTGATAGATTGCTCCTTTAGTTTCCGTTCCCAAAGCGTAAGTGTATATTTCTTTACAATAGTTATACAATCGAATATTATATTTGAACTAGTTTGAATTGATCACACACTTCATTAAAAATATTGACTGAGTAATTTATATAAATTGGCTCAATCACCTTGACAAGATTTCTACAACCTTATTAATATATGCAATTTTAAATTTACACATAACTCTAGACAAACAATCACTTGGTTTATATATATATATATATATATATATTTTATGGAATAGCTGGCAAACGCGCAGACGTATCGAATGATTGTAAGCGATTACCGCCACCCATGGACACCTGTAACACCAGAGGCATCACAAGTGCGTTGCCGGCCTTGGGGGATGGGGAGGGGTTGGATTATGGGCCTCCGGTATCCTCACTCACGCGGTGAAACACAGCTCAGGCGCTGTTTCACACCGGTTTTCTGTGAGGCCGTGGTATAACTCAAAATGGTTCTATTCTGCCTGATGAAAAGCATGAGCAGAATCCAAGAGTGATGGGCACCGTACTCATTGTGGATGTAGGCAATGCAATAATGCAATATGGTGACCCATACTGAGGCGGCTTGTTGATATGCTTTGTCATCATTGGGCCTCCGGTCCCACACTCACCAACGAAACACGACAGCATGAATGCTGTTATAGGTTGGTCTTCTGTGAGTGGATTATAACACAATGGTCAAACCTACTACCCTGGCTCTACTACCTTGGGAATTACAAATGCGAACGTTGAACGTTGAAAGAGAAAGATAAAAAAAATCTCATAAATATTATAAAACGAAGCCGCTTCAACTGTCTGTTCGCTTAGAACTTTTAAACTACTCAACTTAATTAATACTCTTGATTTTTAGTGGAACTAGTTAAAATACATTCTAAAATAAATTTTCTTATAGCCATAGCGCGAAATCGATCAGAATTACAGTTAATGAAAAAAGTGGAATATGTACAAGTGAGTTTAATTATGGAATGTATTCAACGAATTTCAATGTAGTTTTCAGCAATGGATAGAGTGATTCAAGAGGTAAGTAGAAAGAAATCCGAGAATTTCAAAGACTACTGAGCGAAGCCAGGCCGGGTCACTTGTTACTTGACAAAGAGATAGGTAGCAAACTAGTCCAGCTCTATACACTTATACTCATAAGTGTGCTGAAGCCATACTTTTGTATTTCTTTAGTAAATGCTTCTAAATAATTTATACTTTCGATTTTCGGCACTTGATGGAACAGGTTAAAATACATTATAGAATTAAACACATTTAACCTTTGATAATACCGTAGGGTAGGGAGGAAGACGATCTGCCAAATGGATGGAGAAGAACTGCGCTAGACCGAAACAAGTGGAGTGAATTAGAAGAGGCCTATGTCAGAAGACAAACCGACCTGTTTGTCGATAATGCTACTTGATCAGATATCATTTAATAAATTTTCAATTTAAAAAAAACAAAGGAAATTTAAAGCGGGTTACAGGAAATAAAGGATATTTTTATTTTATTTTTACCGTAGGTCGAAACCAATCAGGATTAAAGTCAACAAAAATAGTGTAATAAGTACAGGTGAGTTTAATTCTAGAATGTGTCTCTGAATAATTTTTTGTTTACGGTCCAATAGTCGTCCACTTCACTTCACTTCACTTTCTGCAGGCTCGTCGACCACAGCGACCCTGTAGCGTTAACTTTCACGGTAATTCTGTAGTTGTATTACGCTTTTGGTGAAATGAACGTTATAATACCAGAGGTATATAACAATAATACGAATTGCACTTGACAGTTTGCCGATACCATCTTCAATAGCTTTTATTGCTCCACTACCGAACATAGGAGTCATAGGCATTTTCTTTAAATGAGGTTTAGATTTTGCCCATAGTTTTGCTAAATAATCCAATTTATGTAAGACTTAAGAGTACTAGAGAGAGACTTAGAGAGTAATTTTGATGTACCTACCCAGTATCACTCTCACGACTAAAACGAATCTTTTGTCACCACTCACATTAAAATACGACTAGCTGTTTAGGCTCTAGGGCGTGTCATAGAAATACGATGTTCTCTTAGCCGATTAGGGGCCACGGCGGCCATTCTCAACGGAGACCAGCCAACTACACAGGACATACTATAGTGCACAACTTTGTGCTCAAACACAGGTGCACTCTCTGTACCGTCACTCTCACAATCCGATAGGACGGTTAACCAACACGATCGGGGAGAGATCAGGAGCAGGACCGACAGTTTTATGTGCTCTTACGTCTACTACTACTACTACGTTGTCTTACAAGGCACGAGGATTTAGACCCCAACTTCCAAAATCCGAGCTGTTATTAAGTATTTATATAATCAAAAAAACTCAATAACAATTTTGGTCCGACCCGGGATTTGAACCCGAGACCTCTTGATTGGCAGTCGCATACTTCAATCGCTAGACCAACGCGACAGAGATATATACACACATACATACATATGTTGTAAGCGCGTTGCAGTTAAGTTACTTAATTAAGTTATATCATAGCGTCTTACTTTATTAGCCCTATTAATGATTCAAGTATATTTATGTGTATTGCAGTAGTGGAATATTAATTAAGTTATGCAAATTAAGTAACTCTCATAGCCGTTACTTAACTAGACGATGTTGGTTTGTGCTACATCTAACCACAGTAATGGCTCATTTCGTCATTTTTCCTAAGCAACTATGCAATAGGTTTGTTCTTCGTGGTGTTAGCTTATTAGTTCGATTAGCTAGTATTGTATTCGCTTCATCAGAATAATTCTCTTCAAGTGACAAGTTCTATGAGTGAATATTATGTAAATGATTTATTAGAATTATTCTCATAGAGTGTTAACTAGTTTTTACACGACTCCAAGGGCAGAACTTGAGATTGTTTTTGCCCGTACTCACTAGCTCGTAGGACAGGGATTGGTGTCTTCAATTTCGGTAGAACAGAATGTGTTACTATACATTAATACGGTTAAGATTTTAAATATTATTTGTATAGTAAATGTGTGCTAATGCATATAATACAAGGATGTATCTTGACAATGTTTTTCATTAAATTGAAATCCTGGCTATACCCAACAGTAGTTATAAAGTTCTCAATTCGACTTGGATGTTCTTTTTGTGAGAAAATTACGTGAAATCCTATTAATGTTATAAATACATATATGAGGGAGGTAGAATGTTTGCATGTTTGTTACTCTTTCACAAAAATATTGTACGGATCTTGATGAAACTTTACAGTATCCCGTTGTACTGGTGGTGGCATGATACCATTAGCGTCTCCGTGATTCAGAGGTCACGTTTATAAGTCAGTTCCGGTTGTTATCATAGGATAACAGTCGTGAAGTTTGGTTAGAGGCTTTTGGGCGGCTTGAAAACATCCAACGGCAAGATTATATAGCCACAACGTCTCTTGCCTCGGGGACATCCCAACCCGCACTGGGCCAGCGTAGGGACGCTTTGTACCTCTTTTGAGAGGAGACCCGAGCCCAGCAATAGGACATTATGAGTTGTTGATAACGATCAGAATATATGCAACTATTTACTGCGATAACCGACATGCCGACGCAGCTGAAAGCAGTATCCATTAAGGTACTTTATAATGTCTACTTTCAACGCCTCCGGTCAAAAATGTAGCTCTCATTATTAAAAATTATCATACACTATCTACTTACATAACATAACCATAATTATGCATACCAGAGCTCGCACAGAGAGCCGACGTTTGACGGTCAATCATCCACACATCCAGTCTAGAATTATAAATTTGAAAGTAACTCTATGTGTCTATCTATATATATAAAACGCTGCACCGATTTCAATAAAATTTGGCACACAGGTACTTTAGTTCTTCAGGAAGGACATAGGCTACTCTTTACCGTGATAACTGACATACAGGCGGGCGGAGACGCGAGTAAAAGCTAATTAACTATATATAAAGATACACCTCTATTCCCAATAGTAGACTTGGGAACTGAAATCGCAGAGTACGAGTCCTACCCAGAGAGACGTAGTTCTGTCTCAAGCTTAAAAAACTAGTATCTACTATGAACGAGCTTTGGTCGATATAATTTTTGGTAATTTTATAAAAATGATTCCTAGCTAGATCTATTTACCGACCCTAAAACCCTGCCCTGCTTGATAAATTTAATGAAAATCGTCTAAGCGTTTTCTGATACTCATATTAGAACATTGATACATAACTTGAAACTGATAATATTATGTTAAAGGAAAACAATGAAAGCAATGAGATATTACTCAATAAAGAAGATAAAAAAGTATTATTTTTAACCCCCGACGTGAAAAGAGGGGTGTTATAAGTTTGACGTCCATGTCTGTGTGTGAGTGTGTGTGTGTCTGTCTGTGTCATCGTAACTCTGAATCGAATGGACCGATTTCGATGTAAGGTATTTTTGGCGTATTACTAGATTAAGTGCTTGCGTGGGCGGTTTTTAAATATTTAATTATAGCTTGTGTATAAACAAATTAGTCTCAAAAGAAATTGATGTAATACTTGTTGGAATGTATAATGTATTCATAATTATGCACTACTAAATCAATCATAATACAAAAAGTATTTTATTGCTTAAGTTTATATAATATAATATCAATAAGACAGGTGTATGTCTTAATGTAAGAGGTAAACGAGAAAAAAATAATAAACGAATACTAATATTGTTAAGCTGAACAGTTTGTTTGTTGAACACGCTAATCTCAGGAAGTACTGGTCTGATTTAAAAATTCCTTTCAGTGTTACATAACCTAGTTTTCGAGGAAAGCTATAGACGAAGGCTATATCATCATGCTACAACCAAAAGGAACTGAATATCAATGAAAATGTTCCAGAAACGGGGAAAATTATTTTATTTCTTTATCATCATCATTCATCAGTAACGAGCAATGAACAATAAAAAGTAAATGATTACCTTTAACGTAAAGTACGGCAAAATTAAGATATGTACATAATTTACAATCTCGATTGTCGGCATTTGATGGAACTTGTTGCAATCCATTCTAAAATTGAGTACAAAACGCAAATGAAAATACAGAAGGATTTACACTTCTTTAGTACTTTCCGGGATGTTTATTAATTTATATAATATATGTTGATGTTTAGATTAGTCAGCCATTGCAAGTATTTTAATAGTAATAGACAGAATCAAAAGAACATTTTAAGAAAATGATCGTGTTTTAGACCACACGACTGAAGTCAAACTTAAGGGGTATAAGGCCTGCATTGTGTCTTAGATATACGAACGTAACGTAACGTAACGTAACGTAACGTGAAGGACAGAAAATGTGTGCTCGCACCCCTCACTCTTGCCCCTACAGTATTATACGAAACGTAACTCTCTCTCTCTTTCTATCTTCACTAACATATATCCCTTTCAACTTCCGTTCGACTCGCCTGATCACACTTTTCGTAACTTCAATGTGCCTAAAGAAGTTTTACTTCAATTAAATTTAAGTACCTCAAGAAACGTTAATATTTTGTAATAACAAAATGGTGGAACATTTAAAGTGTACAGACTCTTAACGTACCAGCTATATTCAGAATAGTAACCAGCTCTATTGGGCAAGGATCATTAATACGTACCAACCGTGACACCAATATATTCACGTACGCAGGCGGTTATTTAGTAATCATAATTGTTAATAACCTCACACATCTCATACACGGCCGTCTGGTTCGGCCTAGGATTCCTAGGTAGGATCCTAACCCAGGACGACCAGATTAGCAGTCTTAATAACTAGTGCTACTAATTAATACACTACCATTTTTTTTTACGTGTGGGAACCCTCTCGGGCCTTCACCCTCCCGGGGTTTGGGACGGGGCGGTGTGTCGGAATCGAACCGACTAAAACCACACGGTGTACCACTCTGCGCCTAAGACGGGAGGGATCCGGGAACCGCTTTCTTACGCCATCCGGACCCAATTAATACACTACCAGTCTTAAGCCAATAGCGACTCTCTAACATTCCAAATAAAGTAAAAAAATTGTTGACCCCATGTTCAATTTTGATTTTAAATATGGCCGCTGTGACAACTGCAGCTGTTTACCATGAGACAACTTAATTTTATAATAAATACACGTGAAAGTAATAAATTGCAAGTATTTAGATATTTGAATTAAATGATTTTGACAAATAACAAGTGATTAAATTCCAGCTTATGTTCGCTCACGGCCACAACTTTCTTAATTACATTCAATGATGACACACGGGAAATTTTAATGTTGTAACATTTCCAATTAATATTCTGTCTAGTTTATATGTAACCTGTATATATTTGACAAGATTTATGATATTAATTATCTGTGCCATGATTCTGACAGTACCGGATCGGGTCGAGACAATGTTAGACGGTTTTACGCATATTTCAAAAGGCCGGAATCAAAATGAAATTTAAAAAATTTAAACGTCGTTTTGAATGTAGTTTATGGTTAAGGTGCTTATAGTAGTTAATTGTATTTAGGAGTTCGGTTTTTGTTATTTCGAAAGACTGTTCCTATTTCATATAATTCATATTTTTTATTTATTTTTTTATTATTATTATTTAGAATAGAATAGAATAGATTAGAATACACTTTATTGTACAACAGATATAACAGTTTACATAAATATATAGTTTACATAATACATCAATTGAATCACCGTGTACAAATGGTGGCCTTATCGCTAAAAAGCAATTTCTTCCAGGCAACCTTGATTGATTTACATCACGAATAGGACTTGAAGTCTCGAGGACTTAAGATTTGGAGACGTTAACATTAGCATAAATAGGTGATTAGCTGGTTGCCATCTCATCAAAAGAAGAAGAATAATTTTATTTAACAATTACCATTTTCGTTATTTTTGCCTCTCATTTCATTGGTCGTAGATATACGATTAGTTCTAATTTTGTGTACTTTTTAAAATCAATCAATCAATCAATCTTTGTACAAACTTTTATTTGACTTCTATTTAATTCCTTAGATGGGAAATTTTCGGAAATCTTTTGTTAGTGGGAGCTTACAATATAGAAAACATCAGCTGACATTATTTCAAACTTCCAATTGATCAGGACAGGTACTTTTATGTAACAATATGTACATAGATTAAAAGACACATTGGGCAAAATAAAGGTATTTAACACTTCTGCCTGTCCCTTCACGGTTATTGCATGAGTACGCATTGATCTAGTGTATGTTGTAATAAAGAAGCAACCTGCTGGTACATAGAGCATCATAGGCCACCGAACGGTGGGGAAAAGCCGTAGCGTTTTTGTCCGAAAGAAAACAGTTTATCTTCACACATCACACATACACATTTTAGACTCACAGACTACGAAAAATATAACTAAGAACTCATACATAATAATGAAAACAAAACATTCAGAATTTCACGCACACATTTGTCATAACTCTGTAACGCATAGGCCCATTTGTGCTTATACTTTGACAGAAGGGACGCCCTACCGTGTTGCTCTTTGTGCCGATGACACGCGCGGGAGACTACACTATACTACTACACTTTTTACCGTGGGAGAGCCACGCTTCGGCATAAATGGGCCGGCGCGACCGGAGTGATACCACGGCTTCACAGAAAACCGGTGTGAAACAGCGCTTGCGCTGTGTTTCATCGAGAGGCCCGTCGTACCCAATCCCTCCCCCTATCCCCGTCCCCATCCCCTAAAGGCCGGCAACGCACTTGACAGAGGTGTCAACCTCTGGTGTTACGGGCGTCCATGGGCGACGGTAATCATTTACCATCAGGCGATACGTCTGCTCGTTTGCCCCTTATACAATAAAAAAAACGTACAAAGTTTAAAAGACATTGTACATCTGTTGATTTAGAAAGTCATTAAGCAAAACAGTTTTGATGACGTAGAGTTTTGAACGATACACACATAGCGTTGAATTGAATACCAAACGCCATTATTTCGGTCTTTAATAGAAAAGACTAAAAAGCCCGTGACAGATAACACAAGATTGCACTCTAAAAATAATTATGTTGATATGCAGTGCTTCTGTCCGTCATATTTGTTTAACGAGAATTTACAAAACCATAACTTGACTTCGTGAAATCTTGTGAGCAAATTTACATAGCCTATGTCAACCGGCGATTATTACAAATCTAATGACACCGCATTCATTAAAATCAGTTCAGTAGTTTAGACACTACGGTGATACACTTGGTGTGTTATCATATCATACAGACATACATCGACTGTCTTCCTTTTGGCTTCACTGTGTTCTTGTAAAAAAGATCCAAAGATTTGTTTTCAAATGTCAATGTTACTTTTTTTTAAAACATCTTTTATTTGTAAGGTTTTACAGTTTCTATATTACGCATTAATATTCCAAGTTACGTTAAAATTTGTGTTGAAAAACATACCAGTATAGGCTTGTAACTTTGAAATGGACTTTTATTTTACGATTCAATGAACGTAATTGTATTTTAATGATCATTACAAATTGGTATCACGCTTAATTAAGGTAGTAATATGTATAAGTGTAGTGAAGTAATTATAATATCGATGAAATCCGGTCTTTTTAAGATATTTTGGAATGAAATAAAACGAGTTTCATATGGGAAACACTTCTTTTTTAAGATTTTTTAAATGAAATATTATATAACAACAAAACAAGTTTCTTAAGGGACAACACTTCAGATCCCTAAACTTATCTTAACATATTAAATAATCCGACACAAGAATAGTGCGAGAGTTGTCTTTTCAAACAAAATAAATAAACAAACAAACAACAACCCATAATGTCCCACTGCTGGGCTCGGGTCTCCTCTCAGGAGAGGGTTAAGGCCATACGTCCCCACGCTGGCCAAGTGCGGGTTGGGGACTGGCAAGAATACGTTGTGGCTACGTAAATCTTGCCGTTGGATGTTTTTAAGCCGCCCGAAGGCCTCCAACTAAGCTTCACGACTGTTATCGTATGATAACAACCGGGACCGACTGCTTAACGTGACCTCTGAATCACGGAGACGCTCATGGTAACATGCCACCCGCGGTCACCCATCCAGGTACTGACCGCGCCATCGTTGCTTACCCTCGATGATTGTTGCTAATCACCGAGTGCAACTGGGCTATGAGCGCCTCTTAACAAAATAAATAGTCGTACAAAAATGTGGGTGATGTAATTTAGCTGTTATTTTGTTAGTGTAAACTAAAGATAATAGTACTCTAACTACCCACTGTCTAAATACTTTGCTGAGTTTTATTGCACGTTAAAACCCAGCAATTTAATGTGTAAAAATATATACAAATAAATAAGATTGGAGTGTCTGTTTGTAATATAAACGCTTTTTAATAAATGCATATGTACGTATACACGGTACGTACACCAATTTTTTTCTATTTTTATGTCTATCGTTATTGTTTGTTCAAACTAAGACTGGGGCTTTTCACTGGCAGATAGCTGATGATATAAGGAGTAACTTAGGCTACTTTTTTTGGACTAGTTTCGCCCTGCGGCGTTACTTGGAGTTATTATTGTACCGCGGGTAACACCGTGAGGCTCAGCGAGTATATATATAATGAAGATAATGGCAGTTATTATAGGAAAAAAGGTTTCATCGTGTAGAGGATGGGACAAAAAGTCAATGGTTTATAATTGGCCTTGCTGCGGTTTCTTGGGCCCTCGCGTGGTGAGTATTTGAAATTAAAAAAAAACGAACGTCACAGGCTGGAGAAACATTTCTTTCCTTTCATATTTATTGGTTTAGAACTTAGGTTAAAGCCAAACTGTTATATTGTTCATGTGCGTCATGACTTTCAAAGAACTTACTTTATTCATCTATCTCATCATGATACCTTTAATATATAATCTAGGCTATATAAGCTAGTCTATAAATTGATTTAGCTGAGACTCATTTTTAGAAAAAAAACCGATATAGATATACCAATCAAAACTCCATACCATTTCACTAACAATCCCCAACTTGTCTTGAGACTTCAAATACAAACATCTTTTTTTGTGTGAGCTGAGTTTTGTTTTATAATAAAACCCATTAAAACTCACGAAGCTATGTATATTATGTGTAAAATTATTTTAAATTAATTTCAATTATTAATAATTATTTTTTTAATTTGGATTGAAGTTTTATTTATTTCTTTGTATAAACTTCCTCCAAACAATTTGTGTAAGGCGAACTTATTGCAGTTAATTATTGTCACATAACCACAAGCGCATTGTCAACAAAAATGACAATATCTACTCTACAAATAAAAACAAATATTTACATAAAACCGCTAAAAAATTAGTCCAATCGAAGTTGACAATCTTAGATCAATCAAGAAGTTCAAAAATGGCGGGAAACCATTGCGCACCATAACGCTTTATTTAAAAATCGAAACTTTTAGTCGTTTTTAAAACTATGTGGCTAGAAGTGACAACATTCTTCGTAAAAGTAAATAAACAAACAGAATTCTTGTTAGTGCCCTGTTGATATTTTCCTAATCACACACTTTGTAATCTAGGAATGTGTTTTAAAAACATGCATCGTTTTATTACCATCCTTCGAGTTCTTTCTCAAACTAGTTCAGGGTCGGTTTCCAGTCTATTTTGACATTGCTGAACTTTGATTTAACCGTGCTACCACCGATATCAGACTCTGATACCCAAGTTAATACTATTCGATATCAAAGTTCTACCGACTGTTGTCGAACTGTTCATTGTTTCATACTGCAACCGGGGCCGACGGCTTACTTTTTTATGGTATACGGCGCAAACTAGCAGACGTATCGCCTGATGGTAAGCAATTCCCGATGCCCATGGACACTCGCAAATTTCCTACCGTTTTTCTGTGCCATTCGTGCAGAAGCGTGGCTCAACCGCGGTAAATGCATGTATTCATTGACGCACGATGGGTCCCAATGTGTTAAAAAGTCAACTGTCAATAAAGTGTTATTTATTTTTGGGTCCGAAAATTATACCAAGTCGACTGGTGGACTCGAATCGACGTAAATCCGTACGCCGTCTCGGATACTAGAAGCCAGTGAACCAAGTACACCCTAGAAAGGAATCCCTGGAACATCGATGGACCTCGGGCCACCTACAGTTTGTAGATGGCCCCCTGATGTGCAGGATCGCTGATGTTCCTTTCCTGCGCCGCCGCCCCGGTCCCCTTCTGCTTAGACGAATCATACAGTGACCCAGCTATGATACCTTAACTTTTGTAACATCCTAATCTATTCGGTACCTTCAGCCGAGTCTGTCAAAAAACAGAAATGAAATTCAAACAGTATTCTGGGATTGACGATTAATGATACATATGGGTAGATATAAAATCAAGACGAATCATTAACAATTCGAGTTTATACCGATCACCTTATGCAATATAGGTTTTAAGTAATTCTTAAACCTTTCACCAACCATCTGGTGCCGTGGGATCCGCAGCAAATCTAATCGATTTAGTTTAGTGCTACGAAATTAATGGATATAATTAAAACAAAACAAACTAAGTCTTAATGTGCTTCGTTAAGACTTATGTTTTAAAACTATACGTATTAGGTACATTATAATATAGCCACTCAAATTACCAATATTTATTTTATTTATTTGGCTTGTTTTGATCATGACTGTTTAATCATACAGCTTTCTGCAATAGTTGGGTTTTTCTTACAAAAAATTCTTAAAACAGACCGGAATATGAAAGCTATGCGGGGTTTCACGTTTCTCGGTAGGCACGTTAAGCCCTCGTTAGATAGGCCTCCGGTATCCTCACTCACTCGGTGAAACACAGCACAAGCGCTGTTTCACACCGGTCATTCCAAAGGTTATTTGTCGTTGGCCACTAGTTCAATCGGTTTACTCCTGGCTTTGGTCTATCTATGGCAATCGTTTTTGGAAAGTCAGTGCCCTCAAATATACTGATAACTAGTTTAGTCTTCTAATTCAGTTCGCCCTTAGGGTTGCGGAGGTCCAATGCCAGGCGCTCCGTGGAAAAAACTGATAGGTATCTAGTTAAAACCGATTGAACTAGTGGCCGACGACAAATAATCTTTGGAATGACCGGTGTGAAACAGCGCTTGTGCTGTGATTCACCGAGCAAGTGAGGACACCGGAGGCCCATAACCAAAACCCTCCCCCATTCTCCAAAGGCCGACAACGCACTTGTAACGCCTCTGGTGTTGCGGGTGTAATCATGGGCGGCGGTAATCGCATACTGACAGCAAGCGGCGATACGTCTGCTTGTTTGCCCACTATTTACCATAAAAAGAAATATGTAAAGGCTAGGACGAAGATATTTTTATCAGGAGTCACTTTTAGGACGTACACGTTTAACAGCGTGCTATGTAAATTACATCCATATGTAAATTACATAATTACACTTATATTAAAAGTTTAACTTCTCAGAAATAACTAACTAGTTTTAAATTATAATGATTATGGACAATCTACTTCTTATTCTTTGCCATTAATTATCGAAAAAGTGAAAGCTGAAGGGGCGAGGTCCGTCAGTAAATATAAAATATGGACTCTTCATACAGAATCGTAATGACAAATAACTTCTTCTTCTTCTTCTTTTGATGAATGGCAATCAGCCGGATCAGCTATTTCTGCCAATGTCAAGTCTTCAATTCTAAGTCTTCGAGTCTTCAAGTCTTCGTCGTGATGGAATTAATGATAAAAAATATAAAAAATGTGGATGACATGAAATGGGGACCGTCTTTCGCAAAAACAAAAAACGATCCCAACAAATAACTTTTTAATTTCATTGATAGACATCTGTGACATATATTAAGCTTATCTGTCACATCTGACAGATAAACTACTCTAATTACCTTATTTAGAAAAAAAAAATCGTCGTGAAAGAAAGACTTCATAGACACACTATGAAGTCTTTCTTTCTTGTCATCGTTATCAATCGGTTAAAAGAACGCATATAAAAAGAACTTTTGTTAAAAACTAGAGGTCGTTCCTGTTTAATTATATGATTACGAGCCATTATTAATTTATTTTAATAAAACTTGCGGTACACAATTAGGATTTTCTCTGTGTGATCGAATTATGAATGAGGAAATCCGCAGAAGAGTCAAGATCACTGACATTGCCCGAAAATTACCAAAATTAAATGGCAGTGGGCGGAGCATATTGCCCGCAGACAAAGTGGCCTATGAGGCCAAAAATTACGTACTGGAAGAGAGAGAGTGGATAGACCCCAATGTAAGGTGGATCGACCAGCCGTTGAAGGTTGTGGGAAGTCTTTGGATGAGGGCACCACAGATCAAACTGTTATGGGGAGGCCTATAACCGTAGTCGTGTATTAGCTGAGATGCTGATTGTAGTGTATGTAGGTCCGTGAGAACTGGCCTACATACACGAAGGTTCCATACCTGTCTCGCGCACATATGACGCGCAGAGACTATAGAGGACTCTATTGCTACTCTATGGCTTTTCGGTGAAAAGGCGGGAAAAGTCTCTTAAATCGCGGGTGAAGGAATCAAATAGGAGATCGTTTTTTGTTTATGCGAAAGACGGACCCCATTTCATGTCCTCCACATTTTTTTATATTTTTATCATTAATTCCATCACGACGAAGACTTGAAGACTTAGAATGGAACTTTTAGAAAGATAAGACTTAAAATACTTGACATTGGCACAAATAACTGATCCGGCTGGTTGCCTACTCATCAAAAGAAGAAGCAATCAAAGAAAAAAAACAACGAAAACATGATTATGAATTATTTATTTATGTATTAAAAATAAGTAGGTATGTATTACATCGCCTTCACTATCATTACAGGGTGACCTAATGCCGTAGAAAGGCTAACTCATACTTCTATTATTACATATATTGCTTTACACAAAGAAACACATACAGTACGAATAATAATAAATATTTCGGACATCTAACACACAACGCCATCTAGTCCCAAACTAAGCAGAGCTTGTGTTATGAGTACTAGACAACTGATATAAATACATATTTTTTTTTGTAAATACTTACATATCATACATAGAAAACACCCAAACTCTGAAACAAACATTTGTAGATCATAAAAACATTTGACCCGACCCGGGAATCGAAACCCGAGACCTCAGAACAGCAGTCGCATACGCTACCGCTGCGCTACCGAAGCAGTCAGAGTAACGAAATCCTACTAATATTAGAAACCTTAAATTTTTTTAATTATTAATGTATGTTTCTAACTGTTTCACGTAAAAACTGCTTAATAGATTTAATTGAAACTTTACAATAATATAGTTTATACATCAGGATAACACATAGGACACAATTTATAAAGATACAATTCACACAATATCTTTGTACCGCGGGTTACACCGTGAGGCTCAGCTAGTAAAATATAAAACAAAATAAAATATTGCAGTTCATTTAGCCTTGTGACAATTTTTTTTCTTTCAATTTACTGTATTTACCAAATATTGATAAACTATATGACAATCAAAGAATTTGCAGCATTATTATGTTCACAAAATAAAACAAGTAAATACTGTCTAATCAGATAATTTATTAACAATATCCTGATAAAGTAACTTTGATTGTTCACTTCTTCTTTTCGGTGGCCTTTGGTTCATCGATGGGGTCTAACTTGGGTTCTAAAAACTTGAAGGTAGGGAATGCTGTCATGTCTACGCCGGAACCACCGCCATATTGCTTTTCCAGCTTCTCAAGCTCTGTTTTCATTTCCCGTTCGATTTCCGGGCTGGCTTCTACGAGTTTGCCTCCAGCGCTCTTTGCTTTATTTTCGGATTTTGTCCAAGAACAACAGCTGGATGGGGTCAGTGGCCTTCTGTGCTGCGGCTATATCTTTGTGAAAACCACAGAGGTCTTCGCCGTCCTCAAACCAGACATAAGCCTTACAGTGAGCATCTTTTTACTTTCCAATGTCTTGGGCCTTTCGACAAAAAAAAAATTAAAAGACACTTTGCGAGTACACTCGATTGAAACAAAACAAATGTCGAGTTCTTTCTGAACTTCGCATATATGATAATTCGCATAAACGCTTTCTCGATCAAGCAAGTCCTGACTACTGGCATAACCAATAGGTCAGGCACGCCCAGGTGCAGGTGGCCCGGTACCCCAGAATAATGTTTAATTTTTTTGGCCTCTGGGTCTTCGCGTTTGTCTATGGTAGATTTATAATCTTCAGTGACGTAGCTAACAGTTTTATAACAACAAATAAATGGTATAAACGTGTTACAATCATAACACACTTGTGCCTTACTTTGTTACTCGCCGAGAAATTGCGTTCATGCTCTGTTTGTACAATAATTGTTGCAGAAAATATGATTAACTTATATTTTTATTGTTATAGCTATACCTAGTTTCTTCTTTGAGTAACATTATATGAAATTTACACAAATTAACATAGCGTAAGCGATGTTTCACTGGTGTTCTGTGAGCCGGGCCCATTTGTACCGGAGCGTGGCTCTCCCTAGGTAGATTGCTTTAGAGTTCTTTGTAAAATCCCTTAGAATGTAAGAATAATGTAATTCTTTTTTATATACAAATAAATTAAATTAAACTGTCTGTCTTTCAAATTAACAGCTTGTCTAATGTGAAAGTATTTAAAAAAAAACAATTAAAATTTTTGTTTTCTCTCGGTTTGTTCCGGCTTGTCTCTGGAATGGCTGGACTGCTTTTTACGTAATACAAGAAATAACTCCTTACGGCTGGCTACTTTAATTTTAGACTAACCTCGCCCTACTGCGTCAACCAGGGTTGTTGTAAAAACTCAACTACAACTGCTAGTAGCACCGCGGGGTCCATCTAGTAACCGAACAATACAAAAAAATTTAAAAAAATTACAAAATAAAACTACCGACCCATAGCACCGTCAAAATCGGTTCACCCAGTCAAAAGTTCTGAGGTAAAACATTAAAATATACATTCGAATTGAGAATTTCCTTTTTTGAAATCTCTAAAAAGAAAAAATAAGTAGCCAATCACGTGCCCTCTACTGCGTCACTAACGCCTTCTACTACATCACTTACAGATAATCTGACAGCTGTCACTTGTAGCCTGAAAGGTTTCTTAATTACCTAATCGTTAAGCGAGCAATTATTGTAACATGTATGTATATTTTTGTCCACAGTAGCAGAGAATGTGTGATGCCAATGATCCCGCTGGGCTTGAAGGAGACCAAGGAGGTGGACTTCAGAGAACCGTTCAAAGATTTCATCTTGGAGCACTACAGCGAAGACGCAACTACTTACGAAGATGCTATATCGGACTTCATGGATATGAGACAGGTGATTATGATGTGATGATCATACTAATGATGTATCATCTTACTTACAGCCACGTCATGTTGAATTATCTTTCTCTTTTTTAACAACTCCCGCATTAGGAATATACATCCTGTGTCGCGGGGGACTTTGCAAACATAAATGAAACGGACACGAAGAACATCCAGACTCCGAACAACAATTTGTTAATCACACAAAGAGTTGTCACATGTGGGATTTGATTGAACCCACAACACTGGGCGCAAAGCGGCGTGGCAACGGCTTAAACCACTTTTTTTTT
>PKRV01000906.1:558665-583230 GCA_003709505.1 Hyphantria cunea | reverse complement strand
CGACCACTTCCTGCAGGAAGCTGGGCTGGAGAGTCTCGGTAAGGGGGGGGCCCGCCGTGCGGAGCTTCTGACGCACCGCACGATATGGGCGACCCCAGGGGTCACGATCGAGACCCTCCAGCATCTCCTTTCGACTTTCGTCTTTGGCGCGGCGAATGGCCAGCTTCAGAGTTTTCCGCGCTTCGCGGTACTCCTCGTAAAGCTGGCCCTCCTCGCCGGCTCCGCGGCGCCGCCGCCGGCTGCGGGTGTAGGACCTCCGGGCACGAGTACAGGCCGCACGGAGGTCCGCCAACTCCTGGGAACGGCTTAAACCACTAGGCCAACCGTGCAGTTACTTGCAGAATATATTTTTTTTATTTCTTAATCTCATTATTTGCATCTCTATAACGTAAAAAAGAATATAGATAGGCTTGAAAGTAGTCAAACTAATTTTCAAAGTGAAATTTAAATCACTGTCTAAATTTGAGCTATTCAAACGCCGCCATTTTGCGCGCGGTTTTGACTCAGTCAATGACGTCATTGCCATTTCGTGTTTGTTTTCTATTTAGTGTTTCAGTAACTTTTTCTTATTTAAAATTTTAATGCTTGCTTTTAGAGTTATGAAAAAAGGTAATTTTTCTCACAAACACTACTGACATTTTGAATTTCGACTCCGATAATATCGATGAAGTATCGACGTCACGTTTAATTTCATACACTAACCACTTTTTACTTTTTGTTTAATATTTTCTGGTTGGGTATTTTAAATAATCAATAAATAAAAAAATACCTTTTAAGAATATTGTAAAAGTAATACAGAATTTAGAAAAAAATATTTGAGATGAATAAAAATTTTATGCATATTCCCCATTTGTCTGCTCTTGGGCTTAGGCCTCTCCTCACAAACTAAGTGTTATTCTAGTTCACCATGCTAGCCAGACAGGTCGGATTTGTGTCAAGTGTTCCCTCAAATACCAGAAAGAGGATATGAAAACATGACTCTGACACCTAGTTACGACAACTGTAGTCTTACACCCGTTTCACTTATCCCATCCCTCTCTCATTATTCTTTCCCCTAATTAACCTTCTTCCTTTTTTTATGGAATATGGGACAAACGATCACACGTATCGCCTGATGGTAAGCGATTTCCGCCGCCTGCAACACCAGATGCGTCACAAGTGCACTGCCGCTCTTTGGGGGATGGGGGAGGGGTTGAGGCATGGGCCTCTTGCATCCTCACTCACTCGGTGGAGCACAGCGCAAGCGCAGTTTAACACCGGATATCTGTGAGGCCGGGGTATCACTCCGGTTGAGCCAGTCCATTCGTACCGAAGCGTGGCTCTCTCACGGTATATTGTCACGTTGAGAAACAATAAGATTGCCAGAAGAGAATAGGCTTCAAGTGGCCGACGATAAAAGACAGCAGTGAACTGTGTTGGGCTAGAAACCGTACTCTTCTCCTCGTAACTTCATACAAATGTTTAATTGTTTGTGAAACACAAACATCGATCTATCGCCTTCTACTGCTGGACGAAGACTTCTGCCAAGGCGCATTTACTGGCACATTTCTGGGCAGTCCTTATTATGCCACCGTCAGCCACTTTCTTTAAGGCTGTTGTCTCATGACTATATGTCTGTCTAATCACTAAGATAAACATGCAGTTGGTTAAGAACTGGATCACTTAGATATTAGAAGTCAGTAGTTAAGATAGTCAATATACTCCGTTCGCCATAGTTAACTTTGAGCTTGTCTTGGGGTGCATTCTTAAGGAGTATGGTGATGACCACCAGTGAATCTGTCTGGTACCAGTCATGTTTGATCTTATATTTCACGGGCTGTTGACAAACAAAAGAATTTTAATATTTTGTCGCGGTAAAATGTAGCATATGTCCTTCTTCAAGCATTTCCATGCCAAATTTCATTAGAAGAAGAAGAAGAAGAAGGACTGCCCAGAAATGTGCTAGTAAACGCTACAAGCTTCTTTAAAATTCTGTTTTGTCCTTCAGGCAATGCGTACTCCGGTCCGTTCAAGCGCTGGCGTGGCTCTTCTCTTCAAGTACTACAATCAGCTTTACTTCATCGAACGACGGTTCTTCCCGCCCGATAGAAGCCTCGGGGTCTACTTCGAGTGGTTCGATTCACTGACAGGTAACTATTAATGGCAAAACACGAAGGCTAAAGTAGAAAGTATAGTAATGTTGCTTTTCCACCAGCTATCGTCATTATGAATGAATAAATATTACAGACATCAAACACACAACGCCAGCCAGTCCCAAGCTAAGCAGAGCTTGTGATATAGGTTTTAGACAGCTGATATAAACTGAAAAGCAATAAACGTATTCTTTTTTTTTGTAAATACATACATAAAACATAGAAAACACCCAAACTCCGGAACAAATATTTGTCAATCATACAAACATTTGGTCCGATCCCGAAATGAAACCCGAGACATCGAGAGTCTTTATATAACGTAAATGCGCATTTATATATGTAATATATATTCTCATCTGATGTACAAAGGGTTGGGATTTTATATGCAATTAATCAAAATGTGTTGTTATCTGCAGGAGTCCCATCGTGCCAGCGAACGGTGGCTTTTGAGAAAGCTTGTGTCTTGTTCAACATAGCTGGCATCTACACACAAATTGGTGCTAAACAGGTAATTCTTTTGTATATCTAAAATAACTCCTTAAATGCGAATTAGACACACCACATGTTTATGTTAATTTATTACCTCCACTTTCCCTTTAAATCAGTAAGATCATTATTGGGCTTCTACAGTCAACTGCTGGGCATAGGCTTGCCCAACTGCACGCTATTTAGTTCGTTTCTTGGCTTCTCGTATCCAACTCCTGTAAGCCATCTTGCGCACTCCACTTAACCTGTGGACGTCCTCCGTTTGTCTAGACGTGGTCAACACTCAAGAATGCGTTTACCTCAACGATGATCGGTTCCACCTCAAGACCGAAAATATTTAAAAAAAGAAGTATACAGGCATATAATATACTTTCAATTACAATCACAAGTTTTTCCCAGGCAAAATTCTGGGCCCAAATCCTTTTGTACTAAAGTCTTTAAAACTTCTAAATAGGACGCTGCATTTTCTTATCTAATCTTATTATATATATTAAGAGAGCTTACTTAGGCGTTAGTGACTATAGTGTATCTCGTAAATAATCACATCTTCTATACTTATCCTGAATCCAAAACAAAGCGAAACATATACGTGTAATGAAAACTTGGTGACATAGACCAAAATGTGGTTTCCCCAGGACCGTGCAACGAGTTCAGGGCTTGACCACGGAGTGGAGGCGTGGCTTCGAGCGGCGGGCGCCCTGCGCTATGTGCTCGACAACTTCACCAACGCGCCCTCCGTCGACCTGGCGGCTGACACGCTGCTGGTCCTCGCTGCTTTGATGACTGTGAGTAGACTATTTCCATTAGAATCTAAGAAGAGTTCATGTTATATCTGGCATAGGCACTGACATTTTTATTTTCAACAAGTGGCAACACCTTGGTATCCAGTGAACATTGAACATTCTGCTATTTTTTATTTGTTTGAGATACCTCGTCGGAGGTTTGATTTAAACTCCTTCACCACGATCACAATTTTATATATTACAACTTATTTCAAACTAAAACATAAATTAAGTTTCCAATGAAAATCAAGATCGACGCCCGGAGAGTTCTTGACATCTGTTTTCCTGAATCTCATCATCATATCCTATGGTTTTAATTGGTTCGATTCTGGCACATTATCTCGCTGTAAGTCCAGTAGAGTACCGACTTAAGGGGTTGAATGTATCAATAAAAGAAAGCCTATTCATATAAAGCAACATACGTGAGCTTGAAATTTTGGCAAGTGAGGCTAATTATTTATATTGTACGACCCGGCCCGGCATCGGACGGAAAAGTTTGAAATTTTCGGCTTTCCTCTACAATATGCACGCATTGCACATATAATTTTCCTCTTGAATCACTTTATCAATTGCTAAAAATACAAATTCGTTGAGTAATTTAAAAGATAAACGAACAGACTCTATTTTGTACTCTGTTAAGAAGTATTTATAAAGAAAGGTTAGTTGGAAATTTCACTCCTAAAATAAGGGATGCACATTTTTTGCAGTCTGGTAATAGTAAATGTTGTATAAGTGTGCGTTCGTGTGTGCCAGGCGCAAGCGCGCGAGTGCCTGTTCGAGAAGCTGCAGCTGCAGGCGCGAGAGGCTCGCGGGGAGCTGCGGCGCGCGCCCGAGCTGTGCCTGGACCTGGCGCACGAGAGCGCGCACCTCGCGCACACCTACCGACAGCTCTACGACAAGGTACACTACCTACTCTGCACACCACCCACACAGCACACTCCGTTGATACAACCAAATTATAGGATAGCGAACGACATTTCATTGCTTCGTGTATTGTACGAGGCTCTCCACTACTTCAATATACAATACACTGAAAATTACAAACTGCTCAATGTGACCAAACAAGAATTGAGAGAGCAAAACAAAAGACTATCTCTTATAAATCTATTCGTTTTTTTATTTTAAATAAAAAGATGACCTACTGACTAAGATACCCAGAGGTCAACGCACAACCCAAACCGATGAAACTAGAATTCTTTATATAATGTAAGTGAGCACTAAGATAGGAATTTTGAAAATTGAACGAAGCCGCGGGCAGTAACTAGTTTGATCATAAAGTCGACTCGGGACTAGAAAGAAAGATATCGATTCTGATAGTGTATCAAATCCGATTTCCAGGAGAAGCTTTTGGACAATACATTATACAGGTCAAATATGGATCTAAATATTTATTATATTTGTTTTCAGATGCAAACAGAGGGTGTATTCAACTACGTGCCATATTCGTGGGTCTCTTTGGTCCACGTCAAGACTGAGTTTTATAAAGGTATTTGTAACTCTCTTAATATTACATAGAGCTCACTTTACAATAACCAACAGGAATTTCACAGGTATTTGAATCGCTATTCTGATATCTTTAAAACGGAAAAATTAATGTGCTCTGTTTATTATATTTTCCCAAATAAATCACAATTCATAAATGTATTTGAGGTTCGTAGTATTGGGACCTGTAGCGTTGAAATAATTCGTGTTCCGAAAATGTGTCTCAAATTGAGTGAAATAACATAACACATATATACAAGTTTCTGTTTATAACCGCAATTAACCGCCTCTTGACTTTGCAAAGATGTATTTAAAAATGACTTGACCAAAATGGTATTGCACCTTTAAACCGAACAGGTTTCACCTCTTCACGTGTGCATTTGGAGAAATGGAGATACATCAAATACCCTCTAACTATATATTTATTAAAATCATGGATTCAACTATGCACTGAACGAAATTGCCTTTACTCAGAAATAAAATGAAACTATTTTATTTTGTAACTGCACGGTTGGCCTAGTGGTTTAAGGGATGGTCTAGATGTCGTAAGAAAGCGATTCCCGGATGCCTCCCGTCTCAGGCGCAGAGTGGCACACCGTGTGGTTTTAGTAAACCCCGGTGGGGTGACGGCTCGAGAGGGGTTCTAAACGTAAAAAAAAATGTTTTAAGCGACCGCCACGCCGCTCTCTACTACGCCAAGTGTTGTGGGTTCAAATCCCACATGGAACAACACTTTGTGTGATCTATAAATTGTTGTTCTTAGTCTGGGTGCTCTTTGTGTCCATTTCATGACACTCCGTATTATTCTATAAATATTATTAATTATATATATAATATATTACAAGAATACATTTGCTTGTTTAACTTTGATAGATTTCTTTTATCTTTTTAATTGAAGGATAGAACAAATTCAGGAAAACAGACAAGCATATCATATAGCAGTAATGGTACTGGTTACTAATTATCATATGAGTGTTTAATGTATCCTGATGTGCTGTCCTCAGCGCTAGCACACCAGTACTGCGCCACAGGGCTGCTCAACATGCCGGCAGCTCAGCGCTCCAGGGAGCGGCTGGCGGCTCTGTATGCCCCTGACACTGATAGGAACCTGGAGAACGGTGAGTACCACCATCAGTATAGTTCGCCACTTTACTTCTTATTGTATTACTAGTTGAGCCCTGCGGTTTTATCCTCGGTACAACAGTAGCTTCGTGTAACGCTACGCGGCGAAATTAGTCTAAAAAAAGTAGCCTAAGTTACTTTTTATATCATCAGCTCTGTCAGTGAAAATCCCGTCAAAATCGGTCCAGCCGTTCCAGAGATTAGCCTGAACAAGCAGACAACGAAAAATGCAAAAAATGTTATTTAGGTATATTTACCAAAAAAGGATACTCCAATTTTATTTATTTGTATAGATTTACTAGCTTCGCTCGCAGCGCCGGCCGCGTGTATCTCTGTTATCGCGTCAAATAGTATCCTTAACCCTAAGTTGCCTTAAGAATTGAATTTCATACAAATCGGTGTAACAGTTTAGCCGTTTAAACGTGACATACATAGTTACTTTCGAATTTATAATTTTAGTATCGATAAGGGGACATAACCGACAAGTGACCTGATGGCAAGGGTCACAAATACATTTCCGTCCTTTTAGTAGCATTTAACTGGCGGTTGTGCGCCGATGACTGCACGACTGGCCTAGTGGTTTGGTCGCCAAACCACTTCCTACTTCACTAAGTGTTGTTGGTTCAAACTCTAAATGGAACAACACTTTGTGTGTCCGTTACATAAAAGTTTGTAAAGTCCTGCGCGTCACAGGATATATCCTAAGGCAGGTGTAGTCCTGTTTAAATAAAAATAAAACTTTAGAGTTAAATTGGTTGCTATTTTCTTTTAACGTATACCCTGTAAAAATGGCTCTATTGTGCTGATGGAAAGCATAAGCAGAATCCAAAAGTGGTGGTCACCATACTCATTGCAAACTATTAAACATTAGACTGCCTCTGTTGGGCAGTGGTAGCGTATGCGACTGCTGTGCTTGAGGTCTCGGGTTCAATTCCCGGGTCGGACCAAATGTTAGTATTTATTTCAGAGTTTGGGTGTTTTCTATGTATATTATGTATGTATTTACAAAGAAAAACAGTTTATATGTATTTATATCAGTTGTCTAGTTCCCATAACACAAGCTCTGCTTAGCTTGGGACTAGATGGCGTTGTGTGTAAGATGTCCACAGTATATATTATATATTATTATATTATTAAAGCTTGGTCTTCACAAATAACTCTAAAACTGATCTTGGACCATGTTTTCTAGACAAATCGATCGGAGTGATACTAAGACCTCACAGAAACCTGATGTGGAATAGCGCTCGAGTTGTGTTTCACCGAGTGAGTGACAATAACGGAGGCCTATACCCTAACTTCTCCCTCCATCCCTCTCCGCATACCCCAAAGATCCTCGGTGTTGCGGGGTGTTCATGGACGGCGGTAATCGCTTACCGTCAGGCGATACATATGCTCCTTTGCCCACTTTGACATTTAAAAAAACAATTTGTTCATTCCAGGCTCGTCTCTGTCAGCAACTTTGAAAGAACAAGATCCAGACTATTTGGCACTTGGTCGAGCACATCTCGCTGAAGCACTTACACAATATGAGGAAGCATTGCGGTTGCAGCGAATGTGTCGGTGAGTGTTTGTAATCAAAGAGCATTTATTTTGAGTACCTTTTCGGGTATTTCCTTTGGTTTAAAAAGAGAGGCCACGAGTTTCTTGGCCAGTATTCTTCTCATAAAGCCCTACGCTAAACTGGAAGTTATGGATCGATACAGGCAGTCAGTGGATTTTGGTGTTTTCACCTAATTCACCTTGACAATAGAGTACATCTGCCGTGCGTCTGTTTGTATCGATCTATGATTCTTATCTGTACCTTCAATTTAACGTTCATAAATGTCACTTGGTGTCTTAATTGAATAAATGATTTTGAATTTACATTAATGACCAGTTGCTCGGTTTTGGGAGTCTTTTCCTTGAAGACGAATTGACAAAAAACTCTTTTAGTTCTTCTTTTAAAAATCAACCAAATTTACAATTTTTGTGTACATTAATATTTATGTAAGCGACTGCCTCGTTGGTCTAGTCAAGAGGTCTCGGATTCCATTCCCGAGTCGGGCTGCTGTTGGGTTACAAGAAATTATTAATAACAGCCCGGAGCATAGAGAGCACGTTAAACCATGGGTCCCGGTTGTCATAAATATCTTTGGCAATCGTTATTGGGAAGTTACAACTAGTTCAACCTTCGAATTCAGTTTATACTCAGGGTTGTAGAGGTCCGATGCCAGTCGCTCCGTGTAAAAACTGATATCCAGGTAAAACCAGTTGAACTAGTAGCCGACCCCAAATAATGTTCTGAATAACAAAGGCTAGGAAGATAAAGATGATGGCTGATATTTATATAAGCAACAACAAATAGTAAAATTAACATTTATTTTCAAATAAAAATTGGCCAAATGCGAGTTGGACTCGCGCAGGAAGGGTTCCGTGCCATTATCTGTATATTTCAAACGTCTACCTGTTGCTGCTATCAATATCGAGGGAAACGAAATAAAAATATCGAGTTTGTTGTATGGAAGCCCCTTAAATATTTATTTAATTCTGCTTTTATAGCGGTAACAGAAATACATCAGCTCTGAAAATTTCTACTGTCTAACTATCACGGTTTATGAGATATAGCCTGGTGTTGGACGGGCGGATAGATAGACGGATAGCGAAATCCTATTACTTGGATTTCGCTGTCCGTCTATCTCCCGTTATACTCTTTGGCTACGGAAACCTAAAAACCATTCTAGAATCATGGTCGAAAGAAACGAATAACATTAGTATAATTAATAAGATTTAAGCGGTTGATTCATGTAAACAACATACCACTAATAAGTAAATATAAACAAGTATACCGTGTATATGTAACATATACCGTGGGAGAGCTACGCTTCGGCATGAATGGGCCGGCTCGACCGGAGTGATACCACGGCCTCACAGAAAACCGGTGTGAAACAGCGCTTACGCTGTGTTTCATCGAGTGAGTGAGGATACCGGAGGCCCATACCCCAATCCAACGCCCCCTATCCCCCTCACCATCCCCCTTCCCCCCAGGCCGCCATAGTGTGGGTCACCATGCTGCATTGTTCTTTTTCGCATTGAGGATGGTGACCACCACTCTTGGATTCTGCTCATGCTTTCCATCAGGCAGGGCAGAATCATTTGGCNCATGCTGCATTGTTCTTTTTCGCATTGAGGATGGTGACCACCACTCTTGGATTCTGCTCATGCTTTCCATCAGGCAGGGCAGAATCATTTGGCAGCTTAAATATAAAAAAAAAAAGAATTATTTATAAAAAACCGTCTGCATATATTATTTTTTTTTAATTTTAATGTACCCAGTGTCACTCTCACGACTAAGCCGAATCTATTGACACCACTCACATAAAAATACGACAAACCATTAGGCTCTAGGGCGTGCCAAAGAAATAGACATACATACACTAGATAAACATAACGCTCCTTCTTTCGCACACGGGCAACAGAACTAAAAATAATTATATACCTACTTATTAAAAAATTACTCCAAAATTACATATTTCAGAGAACTTCGGAGCAAAGAAGCCATATCGCTGGTGGTCAGAGACCAACTGGAGCTAGCGGCTCGAGAACGGACCATCCACAGCGACAAAGACTCGCAGGACTTCGGTGATCTGATCGACGCTCCTAATGTACAGCGTGAGTATGCTTACAAATTTATATGGAATAGGGGAAACGAGCAGACGTGTCGCCTGATGGTAAGCGATTACTGCCACCCATGGACACCAGCAACAACCAGACGCGTCACAAATGCCTTTGGAGGATGGGGAGAGGGTCCGCGACACGAGTCTTATATATATTAGGTTATACCATGTTATACCCTTCGGTCACATATCTAGATAAGCAATTGAAATACATATATTTCCAGATTATTTGTCTTAATTTAAATTTACATTCATTTTTAAGGTTTTTTAGAACTTCTTTTAGAAGGGTTTGTGTAAGGAAGAGATCAGAATATTAGGGTTTTTGAGTCTCTTGAAGAATCTTTTCAATTTAAATTTATAACTACCTCGGTGTTGCAGTGGTAGCGTGTACGACTGCTGAGCTTCAGATCTCGGGTTCGGTTCCCGGGTCTGCAAATATTTGTTTCGGAGTTTAGGTGGTTTACATTTATACCAGTTGTTAGTACCCACAATACAAGCTCTGCTTAGTTTGGGACTAGGTGGCGTTGTGTGTTAGATGTCCGAAATATTTATTGATTTTATTTTATTATTAATGTCTAATAACTGTGAGGTAAACCTTATTAAATTAACAGCATCATCAAAATTCCAACTGGCGCTAACCCAGCCAGATTTCGCTCAACACAGAGTAGAAGACCTCTTCAAATCGTTAGGCCCCATCGCCATATTCTCTGCCAAACGACATTGGAGCGCACCCCGACTAGTCCAACTACAAAAATACAGGGACGGCTCCAGAAGAGAAAGACCAAGAAAAGAAGAGTACGACGAATTGAGAAGTAGCAAGAAGAGAGACAGATCAGAAGACAACACCACATATTACAACCAAATAATTAGAAGCGATGAAAATTATACAAACGACTATGAAAAGAAAAAACTGCATAGGGTAACAAAACAAAATGGAGTCTATATCAATAGTTATAATAATAATAATAATTATGAATATCACCCAAAAGTTTTGGATTACGATTCTCCAATTGAGTATAAGAATAAGGATGGTAAAGTTGAGAATGGAGTCAAAGAGAATGGGGTCAAGAAACATGGGAGACGAAAAGACCCCCTGAGGAGGGCTGCGAGTGAATACAATGTTTCGAATGCGAAGACGGACGATGAAGGGTTTGGGTTTTCCGTGAGAGGCGATGCTCCCGTAGTCATTGCTGGGGTTGAAGCTAATTCTTTAGCTGAAGTAAGTATTTCTTTTTTATTACTCTTTTAAATTACTCGATTGTTTTTTCCACGGACACGTATTCTTCTCCAATAAAATTTTGTATATTTTCATCCTTGTTATATCTTTGCCTGGTTTGCTGTGCTGGAGGTTAACTGTCCTAACTGTTGGGCTACAGCCCAATTCTAATCTAGAACAAAAACTATGTCATTACCTCATTAGGATGCACTCTGATGCGTATTTTAATACCTTGTTCTTCTAATTTGCCATTGATTTTAAATAACAAGTCTGATTTAGTCCAGGCTATAATTTCACATCACACAACAATAGCCATTAACAGTCCATTTTTGTACCTAGGCCTTTTTTTTTTCATGAAGGTTTTGGCATAATATACTACACTGGCCAGGCGGGTTGTTATAGCTAGTTTATCGACCGGTGGTGTCCGGGTGAATCTCGCCTCCGCCGCCCGATCCGCCGCCGGCGAACTGGGCGGCGGAGGCGCGCTACCAGCGCCTCAACAACAACAACAACGCGTGTGCCGTACGTCGCCTAAATTGAGAGGTTTTTAAAGCAGACAGTGCCCGCTTTAGTGCGGGCAGGCGGTGGGTGGGGTCTCGATGGCGTAAGAAAGCGGTTCCCGTATCCCCCTCCCGTCTCAGGCGCAGAGTGGCACACCGTATGGTTTTAGTCGGTTCGATTCCGATACACCGCCCCGTCGCAAACCCCGGTGGGGTGAAGGCCAGAGGGGGGTTCCCTATTTAAAAAAAAGGTTGGTTTCAAGCTGGGAGGGGTCCGGATGCCGTAATAAAGAGGTTCTCGGATCCCTCCCGTCTTAGGCGCAGAGTAGCACACCGTGTGGTTTTAGTCGGTGTGATTCCGACACACGCCCCGCCGGAAACCCCACTAGGATGAAGGCCCGAGGGGAGGCGGGTGAAAAAAAACAAGTTTTCCTTCTCTTTAAAGTCCTTAGTCGCTATTCCCTACACCCATATGATGAGTAAGGGTAGCAATACTCCGTGTTCTTAATCCGTCACCACACCGACTCATTACATAGATAGTCTTTGGTTCTCAAAAACGGAATTTGATATCTTTAAACATCTGTACACAGATCGGTGGTATGCGTGAGGGAGACTTCATCATCAGCATCGGGGATACAGATGTCAAGTGGAGCTCACACGAGGAGGTGGTCCGTCTTATCCAACAGGCTGGAGACACCCTCACTATGAAGCTGGCTACCCCCATGGATAAGAGTAGTCTGAAGGTAAGTACTATAGAAGCAGAAACTTTACTGTTCACAACTAAAACAGTTTTATAATTTAGTACAAACATGTTTATACCATGTATCGATAGATGGCGTACCATTGGTCAGAATCGCAGTATTGTTTGTTCACCTATAGTAGTATATTTTGGTGTATTTATAAATATACGCCATCATTTCTTTTCAGTAAAATTTTAAACAATTAATCTATAGGTTGTAATATTAATAAATGTATTGTTGCTTGCTATAATTTTCTAGGTTATATTAAGTTAAGTTTAACGGTGTTCAATCTTACGGTGACACATATATGAAATAGTGTGTATAATCTCTCTAGCAAGATTGTAAAATGTCGAAAGATTGTCAATTGTGACATACAGCTTACAATCTGACGTACTATTTTTCGTTAGATTATAATGTATCGAAGTAAAACCGTTAATCACAATCTGTCTCGGGTCTTATTGTCAACTGTCCCTGATTGGTCGATTTTACAGCAGGCCGTTCTCTGGTCATAGAGTTAGGTTAGAACTTCTTTGACTAATCACAAATTCATATTACTGCCACAACCATTTTACGATTCAACTAATTCTAAAGCTGTGAAGTATTTAAAGTAATTAACAATCACAAAGATACTTCGGCGACAAACGAATTAACAAACAAATACGGCGGCGCGGGTCATTGCTGTTCAATTAATTAGCGCGCAAATGCGATGCGATGCGTACAATTTGACGGTCGACAATTATTAAAATGTGTAATAGAAATGAATAACTGTAGTAATTATATTATGAAAGATGCTTTGTGATATTAGTTTTAATGAAAGAGACATCGGTATTTATTTACGATACAGTCACCCAGCCAAGCAACCCAAGCAACCCAAGCAACCCAAGCCTGTTGTATGTCCGCAGACGTCTCCCGAAGCCCCGCGCCAGTCGAGCTCGAACCAGGGCTCGGTGTCGGCGGCGTCGTCAGCGTCGAGCGGCTCCAGCGCGCCGACCGCGCGCTCGTCTCCGCGCCGCGCGCCCTCGTGGAACCCCTTCCGCCGCTCGCACCACGCCTCCACCCCCACCCCCACCTCCACCACCACCTCCGCCAGCAACGTCATCTTCAGATAAACCGCTACTCGCCTCCCTAAGGTACACCTGTACACCTATACGCCTATACACCCGCTCCACGTGCCTGTCCACTGCGACACTCGGTCTGTCCGGGTGACTTGATAAACGATACAAATTGATTCAACGTTAGATTAGAGAAACTAATAGACGTTATATAACGATAACAATCGAATTGTAAATGGTATTTTATCATAAAATGTATATTTGTTTATAAGAAACTTTAATCTTTTCCCAAATATCTTACAAATATTTTTGCAATATACAATATGAAACACTTTTATCTTTTCATACTTTAAACTAGATGTTTCATCGTTCCCTCAAATTAACAAAAATAGAACATCTTTTTGTTTTATTGCCATACTTATTAATTTGGGAAATAAACAAACTAAAAACTAACTTTCTTTTAAACAGTCATTTTTTTTCATAAATTAAAATTACACATCTATAACAAAACGTGGGTCAGTGATATTAATTTGATTTCAAGGCAATTTAGCTACTATTATATTTAGGTTTTAAATATATAGTTAGATGGGACCTTTACATCGGCTATGAATTTCCAAAGTTACGTATACTATAATAAATAGGTTTCAAATATTTCCTTTCAAATTTCAATATTTATTATGCTTTTTAAATTATTAATAAGAGCTTACTTTATTATTTTATTAATATTTGTTTATAAGGGTTTACGTCGGGAATAATAAATAAGGCAATTATGAAGTCATTACATACAGATTATATAAAAAACACGACCGTGTTTAGCTGTTTTTGAAAAACTATCACAAAAAATATTGACGATTTTCGAAATAAATTTTGGTATATTTTTTTTAATTCAAAATAACCTAACCAAACTCTTTTATTAGTCATAATATTATTTTCATTTCTTAATATATATTAAAATTTTCAGAGATTAGATTTATGGTAAATTGTTAGTAGGTGTGTTAAGTAAGTATTCGAGAAATCCAATATATAAAAAAAAGTTATTTTTCCTTGTTTTCTATATACTGTATATTTTTTCAAATTCTATGTAAAATGGTTTTTATCGATAGATCGAACTAAGAGGGTATTACTACCAAAATAAATGTAGACCATAGATTATTGTGCTGTCACTTCTTTCAATCCCAAAAGACGTGTGCAGTCCCAAAAAAAAACAACATATTAAAAATAAAGTATAATCTTCTATTTTCAAATTGAAACTTTTTAAGTATTGTTTTATAGTCTAATAACGTTCCCTCTATTGTACTTCGAAACTCTAATAAGCAAACCATTCGAAATCCGAAACTTTATTAAGCAAACCACTACTTATTTAATTGCAGACAACCAGACTGATTGAAATCACCTACCTAAA
Source organism: Hyphantria cunea (assembly GCA_003709505.1). NCBI lineage: Eukaryota > Metazoa > Arthropoda > Insecta > Lepidoptera > Erebidae > Hyphantria > Hyphantria cunea. The sequence continues at coordinate 568,663 of PKRV01000906.1, read as the reverse complement.
TACACATGACTAAAAATACGTATTCTTAATTAGTAACTAACTTAGTGTCTGATTATTTACTTGAATAGGTTAATAAGGGACTTAAAGGCCAAGGGTTAAAATGTTTAAATATAAAATAAATAAAAAAAACAAACATGAATGCCGATGTTGCAAGCTCCGATTTAAAGATAAAACAGTTATGCTGCTATTCCGATGGAATTGGCGCGAATAGCATTCCGCGTAAAATAATTTAAAACGTTATTACTCCAGGAAAAATATGTAGCAACTTGCAAATTATGCATTTAAAAACGATTTAGATTATACAGTGCAAGTTAACAATGACTTAACGCATGTGATTAACTTACTTTGTGTAATCCTAAAGTTTCAAAATAGGATTACAGCTGAAGTTTCTAGCCTTAAGAAACATTATTCAATAATACAGATGAGAAAGAAAAATTAGAATGTTCAGTTATGAGGTGCTAAGTGCCGAGGTTAAATTACTACCGAATAAAGAGGTTATATTTATGTAGAAATGGTAGGCCTGCCAAAATGTTATTGCTCTGGCAACACTTTCCTACACCAATGTTACCTGTCAAATTTGAACCGATTATCCTATTCAAATATTTAATCGGACCTTTATGTATATTTATGTATGTACACTTAGTTAGTAGAAAATATTTGAATGTCACAATTATTGTAATTAGGTAGATATGTAATTAACAGTATTTTAGAAATGGTATTCTAATATCATATTTAACAGTTTTGGATGTGATCGATTTTAAAGTTTGCAAACAAACTTTTAAAAAATATATATTGATCGCGTCCAAAAAATATAAATTTTAGATTGATTGTAACAATTTAAAATTTTCAATTCGAATATTGTATGTAGGTTTCTGTATAATATATAAAGAGGTAACATGTATATCGTTGTATAAAACTTGTATAAGAAATGTATAAAATTGTTGTGGTTACTTTTGAGCAATAAAGATTATTTAAAGGCAATCTTTTCTTCTCAATTCTTTCTCACCTAATCATTTCCAGATTTGTTTGATGGGAGATATACCAGTTCTTTTATGCATGAGCTTGCCAAATCTCCGTGATGGAAAGCATGAACATAATCCCAGCGCAGACAATGCAATAATGCAGCTTTGTGACTCTCACCATGACATTGGCATGGCATTTAACCGTGGGAGAGCCACGATTCGGCATTAATGGGCCGGCTCGACCGGTCTGATACCACGGCCTCACAGTAAACCGGTGTTAAGCAGTGCTCGCGCTGCGTTTCACCAATTCCTCTCTGCATCCCTCAAAGACGGCGGTAATCGCTTACCGTCAGGCGATACGTATGCTCGTTTGCACCCAATTCTCTAAAAAAAGAAAATAGTGTGCTGCAAGAAATAACTATTTCGGACATCTTACACAACGAGATCTAGTCCCATGCTAAGCAGAGCTTGTGTTATGGGTACTAGACAACTGATATAAATACATCTATACTTTTTTGTAAATACATACATATAAAAAAGAAAACACCCAAACTCCGTAACACAACACAAGTATTTGCAGATCTTACAAACATTCTGTCCAACCCGGAAATCGAACCTGAGAACTCAAATACAGCATTCGCATACGCAACCAATGAGTGCAGTCGAAATCAGTGTGGCTCTGCTACATGAAAACTTCAGTTCTTTCTCCGAGCCTTTTTCTCAAAATAAGACTGGTAACGTATATATAATATAAGTACTAGGCAATATCGAAGTTCTGTATAAAAGGTAGTCGAGCTACGCTGGTATTAGCACGGTTGGGCCGGTTCGACCGGGGCGTGTGACTCTCTTGTGTGAGGGTGTACTACCCTCACACAAGAGAGTCACACGCAAATATAAATTAATAATAGTGTAAATAAAAAAAAACACGCTTTTCTTAATTTTTTTTTTTTATTTACACTATTATTAATTTATATTTATTGAAATTTTTAACAGTATTCTTAATTTAAATGTATTAAAACTTATTTTCTATTTTTTTTATAAAAAGCGTGTTTTTTAGTTTTTTAAACTATTATTTATTTTCTACCTTTTAGTTTGGTTTATTTATAATAGCTTGTTTTTTTCCAAACCAAAAGCACCTTACTCATTCACATCCAAACTCGCGTACTTTAGGACGACGAAATTTCAGTCGCTCCTCCGCGGTAATCACCACTGACCAAGAGGCTGAACCTTAAGTTTCCGCGTCGGTAACTAATCGATCGACACACTACGTCGGCCCCTTTTACGAAATGCATCTCGACATCCTCGAGTCACTAACTTACCAGCATGCACTTTGTTAATATTAGATAAATCAGTTAAAGATAATGGATGGAAATTAAAATTTCTGCCTTATCGACTCTTGATGAAAATTATATAAATTAACAAAAATGTTATTTTGCAAATTGCAAAATGGAATAATTTTATCAAATTATTGTATTGTCATCGGTCCTCGATAAATCTAAAAGTTTGAACGAAATCTAGCCGTTGCAAGTGGATCATGGCCCAAAGAATTCGGTTACAAACATACAAGTGAAGCTAATAAAAAGCGTGTAAAAAGACACCATTCGTGCTGTCCTGTTTCATTACTGAGTGCGAGACCGGAGGCTCAGTGATGCAGAAGCATCAATAGGCTACCATGGCGTGGGTCACCATACTGCATTGTTGCATTCTCTGCATTTGCAATGAGCATGGTGACTCATGAATTCTGCTTATGCATTCCATCAGGCAGAATAGAGTTACTTTAGCAGGCCCATGTTGACTGGGACTTTCCGAACTCCACCTAACTGTAGTGATTGTAAAAGGTATGCGGCAACCATGACCGACGGCTTTTCGCACTCCGAGGTACGTAGGAGTATGTCAATGAAATAAAAGATTTCAATGACACACTCCTGCGGAAAGCGGAATGATCTCTGCTTTAGGACTTCAATCATTAAAATAGTACATAAGTTAATTGAATAGGCCGTAGTAGACAAGTGGATGTTAAATAATAAAAAAAATTATAAAGTTTATTTTTCTCTAAGGGATATCTAAAAAAAATATTATGGCAGTTGTTCGGCAGATGTGTTTTAAAATATCTACGTTTCATCAGCTATCTAACGAGGTATAACAATCTAGGGTTTTATTTATGCATTTAAAAAAACTTTCATAGGGGAAGGTGGAGAAGAAAATTAATACTTAGCCCTAAAAAGTAAAATAAAACAATAGGTAAGCATCAAATGACATTTATTAAATCAGGTTTTCACACAATTTTTTGTTACTCTACAAGATCATGTTCAACATGGCCGCCTCTGTTTCTAATACATTGTCGCATCCTTCTACGGAGACCAGTCTTCACTCCAGTGGTCAACATTGTCCTCATTTTATTTGCTATATCCATAATACTCTCTCTTAATTCCTCCACAGATAAAATTGGATTTGGCTGTAGATAAGACTTCATGCGCCCCACACATGAAAATCCATGGGGGTTAAGTCCGGACTTCTTGCTGGCCAGGGTCAGGCAACTGCCCACCTCGTCCTCTCTGTTTAGATAATTTGTGTCCAGCCAGTCTCTGACACTTCTCCTGAATTGGGCAGGGCAGCCATTCTGTTTGAACCACATGTCCCCTGATCAAGTTGAGTGGCAGCATCATCATTGGAAATAATGCCTATCCACACATTCACGCTGAATTTTCTTATTGGGATTCCTTAGTGCTTTTGGGGCCCAGTAATGGGCATTGTGATGGTTAGTTACGCCATCTTTATAAATTTGGATTCATCTGCCCACAAGATATTTCTTAGAAAATCTGGGTCCAACCTTCTCGCGGGGTCTCCATAAGTAATAAGTAGTGTGAACCGGCGCGTAATGGTACGGGTCTAGGCCAGCAGTATGCACTGTGAACCACACTTTCCACTGCGAAAGTCCCAGATCACGGGCAACAATATATGTATAACAACAACAACCCATAATGTCCCACTGCTGGGCTCGGGTCTCCTCTCAGGAGAGGGTTAAGCCCATACAACTGGACTGGCAAGAATACGTTGTGGCTACGTATCTTGCCGTTAGATGTTTTTAAACCGCCCGAAGGCATCCTACTAAGCTGCTTAACGTGACCTCCGAATCACGGAGACGCTCATGGTAATATGCCACTAGCGGTCACATCCAGGTACTGACCGCGACATCGTTGCTTACCCTCGGTGATTGTTTCTAATCACCGAGTGCAACTGGGCTATGAGCGCTATATGTATATACATATGTATAATATACAAATAAAACTGGCACTAAACGTTGTATATTTTGCTAATTATTATTAAACGAGACTAAATATTTCATCAGTCTTCTTTGTTCGTTAAAATCACACAACTACTTATCTTAAAATTCCCATAAAAAATATAATACTTCTATAACTTACCCAATATGAAATAATATAATTATCTAGAAATAAATTAATTAAAATTCGAGTCTAGTTTAAGATTATGGGTTCCTTCTCGCCCCTGATGTGTGTGTGATGTGCCTCGGAATGATCTCTGAGAGAAGAATGACGCTAAGACCGCGACGATTCTGCATGGTTGTGAAGTTTTCGACAGTTTTTTTTTTTTTTTATATATATTTAAGCCGTCAAAATGACTCTGCCCTGCCTGATGGAAAGCATGAGCAGAATCCAAGAGTGGTGGTCACCATCCTCAATGCGAAANTATATTTAAGCTGCCAAAATGGCTCTGCCCTGCCTGATGGAAAGCATGAGCAGAATCCAAGAGTGGTGGTCACCATCCTCAATGCGAAAAAGAACAATGCAGCATGGCGACCCACACTATGGCGGCCTGGGGGGAAGGGGGGGGATGGGGATAGGGGGCGTTGGATTGGGGTACGGGCCTCCGGTATCCTCACTCACTCGATGAAACACAGCGTAAGCGCTGTTTCACACCGGTTTTCTGTGAGGCCGTGGTATCACTCCGGTCGAGCCGGCCCATTCATAGTTTGTAGATGATCTTGCCTTTGTCTTGTCACCCTCGGATGCTTTCTTCATGTCGAGTATCACGGCTACAGTGTTTCTGTATTTGTTCAGGCAAGTGGCCTTCTCGTCAAGTACTATGGTGACGTGCAAAGTGGTGAAGTGTTCCTTATGAAAATCAAACTACTCCGCCTTTGCTTGTATGCGGGTGTTAATTCTTTCCAGCTTCTCGGCAAAAGCTTCAGGTCTGTTTGTATCTTCATCACCGCTGTAGAGAGTTGGTTACTTACTTCGATTTCTGAACTTCAGACTACCTACGTTTCTACATTAAATTTCCCAGTATCCAAATCCTTGATGCAGTAATGTATATTTTTATACACCAGACTGACTCACAACGCCATCTAACCTCATACTATACACAGTTACACTTATTTTACTAAAGTTTAAAGCTTAAATTACATAATATCACATCTTCCCCAATATTAACTAATACAGTTCGTTTTAAAGTCCAACACTTATACTTAGTCAACATTCCACTTTCCAAATGACTATTTGTCCTCATCTCTCCCTAAAAAAGTCTTCGAACCGTCTTTTAGTCTCCTCATAAAACCCAAAGAAAACCAAACCCCCGAATAATATCATCCCCAGTCTCGGCGTGACTCCAGCAAAGAGCCCTCTGAACCCTGTCTCCTTGTAAATAAGGCGGAGAACCTTGGGAACACTCAGCTTCCTCAAATCATGGAGTTCAGGTTTCCCACTGGTGCCAGCTAGCATTATCCGCGTTTTCGCCAGATCCAACGGAGTGGTGACTATGGCTGCAAATCCGCCCGCCAATGAACCGCATAAACCACTCTGCAAAATGAAAAAATGTTAAACATTTCGACTTTTTAAAATGTTTACCGATAGTATTACTTATTTAAGGCACGGAATCGATAATCATTAACTAGTCAATATTTCTATAATTTTAAGGGATAATTATTTATTTAGTAATATTTTAGGACATCTGACTCACAGCACCACCTAGTTTCAAACTTAATATAATCTACATATGGAGGAACGAATATCACTTCCCACCAACACAAAGGTGGGCTAGGTGATCATGTCTGGCGGGCCACTGCCCAATCGTTGATGTTTTTTTTTTACAACTCCCGCATTAGGAATATATATTCCTGTGTCGCGGGGATCTTTACAAACATACATGAAACGGACACAAAGTACACCCAGACTTAGAACAACAATTTATGGATCTCATAAAGTGTTGTCCCATGTAGGATTTGAACCCACAACACTTGGCGCAGTAGGAAGCGGTGTGGCGACCACTGAAACCACTAGGCCAACCGTGTAGTCAAGTTGAGAGCGAAAACTTCTATTCCGCGATGCAGGATTGGTAGTTTCTTTGTGATAGTACATTACTCCGTAGTTCGACGTAGCTTCGGTAGATGGCGCTGTAGTATATTTCAGTATATAGTGTAGTGGAAGTTGCCACAAATACTGTGAAAGCTAGTTTGACTGATAGAATTCTTATTATACTTTTGTTGTTCGTGTGATGGTGGCTTTACAGAGATTCACTACCCCTGTTCATTCCGGGGGTGTAGCAAGAAGCGACTTAGGGAGCAAACTACTACTACAAAGAGAAGAAAAAGAGAAGGAAAGCTTGAAACATACCCGAGCGCAGTACAGTAAGCCAAAACCTCCTTTTTAAGAAGAGGGTTATGTCCAGCAGTAGACTTTAAAAGGCTGTTGATGTGGTGTAATACTTTTTTGTAAATACTTATACTTTATACATGAACAAGTAATAAATAATTGAAAATCAAAACCCGACTGCGTCAATATCATATATAAAACATATAAGTTATATTCGTAATCACCGTTAAAAATTCTTTATTTTGATACTACACTCGATGTATTTTGAATTTTTTTAAAGATTACTTTTTGGCTCCAAAAATCCTTTATTGTCTTTTTTTTTTATTTTAATGTACCCAGTGATCCTCGCACCACTAGTACGAATCTATTGACACCACTCACATAAAAATACGACAAGACGTTTGGGCTCTAGGGCGTGCCAAAAAAATATACAAACATACACTCGAAAAACATAACCCTCCTTCTTTCGCAGTCGGATAAAAAGACCCCAAACTTCGAACAAAATTTCGAAAAAATTTCAAACCCGGGAATCGAACCTGGAACCTCAGCACAGTAGATACATACGCTAGACTACACCACCGCAGCAGTCATTACCTCCCAGAATGCAAATAATCTCTCCGAGTTTCCCAATTTTTCGGGAAATTTACCCACTTTTTCCACGACGATATACACCAACAAATACCTTACCTCCTCCATCGCTCCCTGTACCCCAAAAAGCATTTAAATACAAAAATGGGTAATGTAAAAAATAAGCTTACTTGAAAACTGCTAACTTCTCCATTGTTGTGTTTTTTGACGGTATTTTTGAGAAATTCCCAGATAGGCAGCTCGATGAGACTAAACGGTAAGTCCCGCAGCACCGTGGAATAAAAACCCCGGTATACTCCTCGGCGAAGTCCTTCTTTCTTATATGCCTATAAGAAAACAAAACATTTGTATTGACAGCTGTAAATCTACAAAGTATAAGTAGAGATTACAAGACTACACGGTTGGCCTAGTGGTTTCAGTGGTCGCCACGCCACTTCCTACTGCGCCAAGTGTTGTGGGTTCAAATCCTACATGGGACAACACTATGTGTAATCCATAAATTGTTGTTCTAAGTCTGGGTGTACTTTGTGTCCTTTTCATGTATGTTTGTAAAGATCCCCGCAACACAGGAATGTATATTCCTAATGCGGGAGTTGTCTTTTTAAAAAATAAAAATAAAAGAGATTTCTTAAAGATTATTTACTTAGTTATTATTTTGTGAGTCACTAGATACTAATATCAAAATTCAAAAATAATTCAAAAGTAACTCTGTCTGTTTGTTACGCTTTTATGGGCAAAACTGCTGCACCGATTTAGATATATAATAATAATAAATATGCTCAGACATTTTAACACACAACGCCATCTAGTCCCAAACTAAGCAGAGCTTGTACTATGGGTACTAGACAACTGATATTAATACTTATATACTTTTTTTTTTGTAAATACATACATATTATACATAGAAAACACCCAAACTCCGAAACAAACATTTGCAGATCATACAAACATTTGGTCCGACTCAGGAATCGAACCCGAGACCTCTTGCACAGCAGTCGCATTCGCTACCACTACGCCACAGAGGCAGTCATACAGATAAAAGTTGGCATGATGGTACTTTGATTCTTCTGGAAGGCCATAGGCTACTCTTTACCGCGATAAGATGCATAGAAGAGGGCGGAGCCGCGGGGAAAAGCAATATCAATAAATAGTGTAAATAGTAGCCTATGTCCTTATTCAACGAACAAACGGTCGACAAAGCAGCCAAGTAAGTTTGCACAGACAAACAGAAGTTTTGAGTTTGTTGGTATGATCGCGAGGTGCAAACTTAGCTTAGCTGTGTTGTACATACATACATACAAACATACAAGTGAAGCTTACAAATAACTAAGCAAAAAAAATCATTACAAACAATTTCATCTACCCACTTTTAGAAAGAAAAATACTTACCAATAGCGTTAACAAAAGGATTTAGCACTATATTTCTATTTGAAATCAGTAAAATTGATTATTCCTTAAAAACACTTAACCTTGAACGCTCACAACCTTTGAACCAGTTGTGGAAAAAAAACAATACTTAAATTACTAAGCATTTGACGTCACACGAACCGTACCATGCCTAGGAAGAAAATAGCAAGACAAACTACCCACAAAAACTTATGAGACCTAACTGTGAAAGTGATCACTTCATTCTCTTACACATATTTAAAAAATAAGTTTATTTTCTTATCCTACGTGCGATAACTACCATTATTTATTCACCATCTTAATATAGACTTTGACAACTTCATTCGCTTTTAACATTATTTTCAAACAAGAAACAGGAGTCACACACACACGGAGGAATTTTAAAACAACTCACATCAACTAATATGGCCAATCCACTTCTATTCTTTCTGCCTATAAACGTTTGTTTTCGTTGTTTAGCTATCTCCGTCGGTACACGCACCAGACATGCTATCTGAAAACAACATAATATTTTAGCACAATACACTAATTTATATAAGTCCGTGTGGGTAGATTAAAAATACGAAGTGTAGCGGAGTAAGCATTATACGCTACTCTGTTACTTTGAAGCAATGAGGCGCTCATAGCCTAGTTGCACTCGGTGATTGGAGACAATCACCCAGGGTAAATAATGACGGAGCGGTCAGTATCTGACGGATGGGTGATCGTTGGTAATATGTTACCATGAGCGTCTACGTGATTCGGAGGTCACGTTAAGCAGACGGTCCCGGTTTTTATCGTAGAATAACAGTCGTGAACCTTAGTTGGAGGCCTTTGGGCGGCTTAAAAACATCCAACAGCAAGATTACGTAGCCATAACGTATTCTTGCACTGGCAAGATTCCGGGATTTCCGGGTTAGACCTAATATAAAAATAAATAAATTTGTTCAGACATTTTGACACACAACGCCATTTAGTCCCAAACTAAGCATAGCTTGTACTATGGGTACTAGACAACTGATATTAATATATATACTTTTTTTTGTAAATACATACATATTATACATAGAAAATACCCAAATGCTTGTATAATCTGCAAATATTTGTGTGGGAGTTTAAATATGTATGTATTTACAAAATAAATGGAATATATGTAATTACATCAGTTGTCTAGTACAAACACAAGTTCGTCTTAGCTTGGGACTAGGTGGCGTTGTATGTAAGATATCCGAAATATTTATTATTATTATCTAAATGACGATGATGTATGATTGGGAAGGTCGTGTCCAGCTGTGGATTTCTATAGGCATATGATGATTTTCCCAGTGTCTCTTTGTTCATCAAGAACCCATCAAGTCCCACTGCTCGGCTCGGGTCTTCTCTCAGGAGATATGTAAGACCATACGTCCCCACGCTGGCCAAGTGCGGGTTGGGACTTTTTTTTTTTTTTTTT